>CAIGRP010131309.1:1191-11712 GCA_903798385.1 Fraxinus cuspidata
GGGGGGGGGGGGGGGGGGGGGGGGGTTAACATTGTATAACAATAGTTGGCAGAGAGAAAGATATTTGAAATAAATAATAAAGTTATTGTAATTGAAAATGAATAAAACGTTTATATGTGAAAGATTATGTTATGTGTTAAATATATATTTGTCAACATCATCCGTCCAAATATTAGCTTGTTCATCTCATGCAAGAAAAAAAGGTCGACGCTAATGTCAATAAAAATAGTTAGAAAGAACAAATGATCACCTATCTTTTTTAAAAGTTCTCATGGGGTTACTGAACTTAAAAATTGTCTCCATTAGTCAGAAAATTGGTACATCATCTATCACTGCTTGAACGATTCTTGCAAAATTGGAAGGATTTGATAACATGTCTAATGGTATGGCTTACGTGGCACAAATTTGAAAACTATAAATTAGATTTTTACATAAGTCATGCTATAATTAATCGGAAACTATAGTAATCCAACTCATAAAGCTTGTGAAATTTAGATTTTGGAAAGCTCTACATTGAGATAAAATCACACATTCAACGATCATTAAAAAAACCCAAATATGCATTAGTTTGTGAATAAAAAAATGGCCACATACATATAGACTTAAGCTCAATGTCATCAAATCCTTTCAATTTTGCAAGCATTGTTTACGCAGTGATGGATGGAGTACCAATTTTCAAAGTTAAGTGACTATCGGGGATAGTTTTTTAGTTTAGTAACCGATGGGAACTTGAAGCAAAGTTTAGTGACCCTTTAGGAAATTAAACTAACGGTGGTTGAAATTTTGAGATCCATTTTGCAAGTTCATTATTACTGGTAATTCCTACAAAGGATCGGACTAATGACGTAGTTTAAAGGTTGAGATGAATTTTCGAGAGGTCCTACATGTTGGGGACTGATTGCACAAGTTTTTCAAATAAAAAAAAAGTGAAAACTACATAGTTCGACCCTAGCAATACCTAGAGGTATATTATGCGGAATTAAAATTATTAATTAATTAGCAACATGTCATCAATTAATTATCTCTAGAAGATGAAGCATGCAAGTCAATTTAACCTATGTTTAAATACCCCAATTAATACAATCAATAAAGAAAGCAGTAAAATCACACGGTATGATCACGGAGAAACCCAATTGCAAAAAACTCTGGCACTTTGCCAATCAATCCACTAATCCACTATAAACGATACAAATAGTTACAGTCTACCAGACTAGACGACGGCACATATTATCTGATCTCTGGACTGAAGTTCTTACAGCTCTCTTGGAAACTGTGCTCCACTACACCAATCATTAGTTGCATTTTCAAAGCTCTCTTGGAATCTGCTACCCTGCAGCACTCCTAGCCTTACGAAATCGTCTATCTCCTGTGGATCACGAAGAACACCCAGTTCTTCATCGATTGGAACTCCAGTCAACTTCCCTCAAACTTCGGCAACTCTGACAGGTGCGAAGGAAAGAACAATTTGGTATTTGGATTATAAAAGTGATGTTTTTGTCACCAAAACACACTCACAGGGTGAAAGTTGAAAGAAGAAATATGTAGGAATTCTCTCTGATGAAGCTCTCACAATGATCAACTTTATTTTTTACGTTCAGATGTGTTTCGGTATTTATAGGTAGGTTAGGAAAGTAATGGGCCGGGGAAAAGGTCTTTAAATCGCTAAATAAAAATCTCCCGGACAGTATTGACGCTCGAGCGAGGGCTCGGCGACAGTCAAGCGACAAACTGTTGCTCGAGCTAAGATGGGGCGACAGTCGAGCGAAGGAGGTTCTATTTTTTTACGCTCGAGCTAAGACAGGGCGACAGTCTAGCGAAAATATGCGTCGTATTTTCCTTCTTTTGCCATACTCGAACCCTAGATCTAAAAAACCTATTTTCATATAATTGCACATTACTCCTTGACTTTTAACAAAATTTACAATTAAATTCATTTTGTTTACAGAATTGCCAATTACACAATAAAAAACCTAACAAGCTCCCCCTTTGGCATTCTTTGACAAAACTACTAACTAAAATCAAGATAGTAATCAAAATAAATTACAGACTCAAAATAACTAACATATCCAACAACTGTCTTAAACGAGTTCTGCATTTTAGTCTTCAATACCTGTTTCCTGAAATAGACAACTCAAATACCCAGTGTCAAACGTATGTGAAACAGTATTAAGTATAAATGCGATTTAAGTAGTTAATAACTCATAATGCAACTTTTTAGTTTCATACCATATGCTAAATTAAGACATAGTACCAATGCAACTCAACTTATCAAAATAAAACATTGATACTACGAAACATCAAAAAACTTAATCTAGCAAAAACAGAAAATATATCTTATAATCATAATCAAATGTTTTAGACACATCAAGTAGTAGATAAAATCATACACATCATGTGAAAGCAAAAAATATCTATTCCAAATATCTATATCTACTCCCCCTTTTTGTCACAAAATGAAAAGGGGTAACTTAAAAACTAAGCAGCGTCATCAGAATCAGTCCACTCCTCAAAATCTGCACCATCATCCTAGTGACGACGAATCCATCGGAGCCCACGCTGAACATATCCAATAGCACCCCGAAGGTAGTAAACTCGATAGTGTGCCGATCAACTGTAGCTCGCAGCTGTGTAAGCTCTGCCATCTCTGAGCCTGCTGCTCGATCAGCAGAGTCATTTGTCCCATAAGAGCAACAGACAGGTCTAAGGGAATAGACACAGAAGGTGGAACAGACTTGGCAGGAGGAGGGACTGATGTGGATGAAGATGGAATGTCTGAGGGTGGAAGAGTAAACGAAGAAGGAGGAAAATCGAATGGACCAACTAGAATAAGGTCGTTTTTAGGATTATCTGGCACAGTTGGATCAACTGACTCAACTAGCTCAGAAAATGCATAAGACCTACTCTGAGAAATAGTAATGCACTCCGAAAAACTAACTCCTAAGGCTATCACTAAGCGATAAATCAAACAAGCATATGGTAGCCCTACCCTCATCCCCGTAACTCGAAAAGCCAGGAGAATCTGCTGGCAAATAAAGGTAGGAAGATCAATAGAATTGCCATGCAGTAAGGCATATAAAAATCGAGCCCTCTCTATATGTAATGAAGAGGTATGCGATACGAGCCACTGATTCGTGCACAGAATGCGCAACACAATCTGGCGATCAGTAGGAAGTGATCCAGTGCGCATCGCACTTGGACTACCCTTCAACTGTATGTTAACATCATGGAATGGACTACAGTGCCCGACGGAAGAGTATCAACAGCAGATAGGGAAATAACGAGTGAACAACCCTAGGAATATGAACGACTCAATATGAAGTCGGGAGTGATCCTAACGGTCCTAGCCTGAAGAAATACTCTAAAAGATGAGCCGCTAACGTCATGAATGTTAGCATAGAACTCGTGAATAAGAAGGCTAGGGGGAGGTGTCAACTTGACCAATAAGGGCTCACATCCCCGGGAAGTGAAAATGGTAGTGAGGTCGAGTGACAAGTCAGACAGAATGACCTCGCTCTCAAATAAAATGGGACGTAAATAAACTGTGACCCAAAAGTATCTTGGGCAGTCGCAGAGACACACCTAAACCTAATATAAGAAGTTGAGGTACCGATGCGAAGCCGTAGTCTGAGCTCTCTTAGGCGGCATTTGAAACAGGTAAAACCAATACATCAAGACCTCGGAATAATAGACAAGAAAAAGATATGCATGGGCTGCATGAAAGCACGCAAGAAAAGAGAAAATGCATATGCAATACGTATGAATGAATGCACAAAAAGATGCCGGGAAGCCTAGATGTAAGTGACGTGAAGTCGTGACGTGCACCATGATGACATGCCGCAGTGCCGTGATGACATGGTGCGGTGATGTGACGTCACTTCATGATATCAACTCTAACCTCAAAGTACACAACACCAACACTCCGAACTCAACACAATATCAACCCAGCCTACTCAATCAACACACCACAAGCATAAACGAAATCAAGAACCTTTACCCGAAATGCAATATCATCACAACTCCAATACCCAATCGAACAATTCTAGACACAACCCACCAAAACATCTAACCCATTCTCCATACCAACCAAAAACATCACCAACACAAACCATCAGCTACCCACAACTTAGAAACCCAACAAAAATGGCAAGACAAACTCACGATCAAGCAAAAAATATGCCGAAGATGAAGAGTTAGCACCTAAAGTCTCAACAACTTCAATTCTCAAATCAACAACATTCAACACATCCACAAACATTTACCAAACCTTAGTAAAAAGCTGAAAGAATAGATATGCAAAAGAAACACCCCAATAAATGCCAAAAAATCGACCAAGCAAGCTAAATGTTGGTGCAAAATTGTGGAATGCGTGATAATGTAGCATGATTATCAAAGAAAATAGGGGTTTAAGGGATTTACCTCATGAAATTTGATGATTTGATGAAATAGCACTACAATGTGATGATTTGAAGCAGTTGTAGTGTGAGGAAAACACTAATTTCATGTGGTAAAGAGGTTTTGGGAAAAATTAAGAAGAAAAAATGGTGAAAACCCCTAAAAAATAACGTTAAAATTCAAAATGACGGTATGTCGCTCGAGCGAGGGTAGAGCGAGAAGCAAGCGAGGAAGCTTCTGCTTCTATCGCTCGAGCGTGGATCAGGGAGAAGCCAGTGATAGATTAATTGACAAAAATAGCACTAAATTTTTTAAAATTAAGAAAAATAGCACCTTTTTTTAAAAAAAAAATTAAGCACTTGACGGACATATGAACTCAAAAATGTATGTGCTCACAAGTAAGGCATTTTAAGAAAACTTTCTCACGTACTCAATCAAGTTCAAAACAGAATAAAGTGTATAGGAGACTCACGTGTATAAAGTGCCACTATTTTCTCGTGAATATGACTCCAAACCTTATATTTGTGAGAAATGACATGCGAACATCATTGTTAAATAAGGGTTTTCTTTACTGATGAAAGTCAAACCCATAAGATTTTTAGGATCTGAAAATGAGCTCAATTACATAACTTTTTGTATTTTCGCCCCCTTGAATTTGAGCATATTATTTGTTTGTTGCTTTTCTCAAATATTGCATCTTATGTGCAGACTGTATCCATTAAGCGACTAAATTGACTCATGTAACGAGCTTTAGGCAGATTAACCCATGTTAGTCAACCATAGGCACCAGGTTATGAGAAACTCGCAGGCTTAGTTGCTCGAGTCAAATAAGCTTCGAACAAAAGTATAAGATGAACCAAACACGTATACACACTTTTCATTCATCGTTTTTATTTATTTATTTTTCAAACAATGCAAGGAGACTCATCATGAGCAAGGTCATCTAAATATAGGTCAATTCACGTTCGAGATCACCCTACTAACATGTGACTGCCATCCCAAGTCTCACACACGCGGTCCGGACTCACTCACAAGATCATAGTGTGTGCTGTGCAGATGGTACAGAAGAAACATATACTCAATACTCTATAGTAAACCGAACCAAGTAATGGAAATAATAGTATAGAATAGATAACTGCATACTTTGTCACAAATGCAATGTTTAAGAGCATCATAAACTGTCTAGAGTCAAATTTTTTTTAAATCAATATCTAAAGGAAACAAATACAAACCAAAATAAAAAAAATACAAATAAATGAGATGCATGCACGTATGAATGGACTTAATTAACTGCATATGCATGCACCGAAGAAACTAATCAAGGAGAACCATGGATGTTCTTTCCTTTAAGAGCATGATCAAACTCACGACCTTCCATGTCACTTTTCTTAACCCAAGCTTGCTTAGAAGTAGAAGTGATTTTAGTCAACCGAGTCATCATCTTAGTTAAGTGGCTAACCTGATTAACAAGGAAGTTAACCGTGCTCGAGAACTCTTGACTTTTACTTCTGGTCGTGAGCTTACGACACATAGGTTTTGTATGTCCTAGTGCGCCACGCTCGTGATAGGTGGGAATAAACCTAGGTTCAAATCAGTTCGGTGGATGTTGCGGATACGTAGGATGATTGGCCCTACGTTGTCTAGTAGGTCTCGATTATAAGTCATTTTTGCCCTTTGATTCAGGATAAACAATTTTTTGAGCTTTGTTAGTGGTTGGAACGAACATGGTCTTGGATGTACTCATGATAGGAATACCATTATGAACATAACCTAGACCATGCCTATCTCCAGTAGGCTTGTTAATCCCCAAAAGATTATCCAGCTTCTGTGAGCAACTCATAAAGGATTGGAGTTGAGCGTTAGAGTTATCAAGATCACTCGTCAATGATTTAACTTTAGATTCCAAGTTTTCATTAATCAGTTTCAACTCACTTAAATTTTTGTTTGAGTCCTGAAGGTAACCTAATAGTTTTTTTTTTCACGTTCAAGCTCATTCACCTTTTTTAGGACAGCTTTATTGACCTTCTTTATTGACCTTCTTAATTTTCAGACTCTTCTTCGGATTGTTCACTCTTATTCTCCCTTTCCACTTTCTTAATCTCACGGTCAAATTCTCTTGTAGCAATCGAGGTGAAGGCCATGAAATTTTGTTCATCCTCACCACCAGATGTCTCATTCTGAGAGCTGGAATCTGACTCCTCATCACTCACGGTCACGGCTAAAGTCTTACGTCGTTCTTTACTCGAACTCCTCTTTAGATTAGGAAATTCACTCCTAATGTCACCATAACCCTTGCACTCATGGCATTGAACAGATTGAGATTTCTTAACGGGAGTCCTAGACGTGTTTTTCTCACGTCTACCTCTCAAGTGTTTATTAGGGACATCACTTTTTCGCTCCTAAGGTCTTCTCCTATTCCTCATAACCTTTTGAAATTTTTAACGAAATAAGCTATTTTGTCATCCCTAAGAGTCTCAGTATCTGTGGACTCGCTCTCCTCTTCTCCAATGGTGTTCATGGCAATGGATTTAACATTTTTAGGTTGAGAGACGATGAGTTCATAAGTTTGAAGTGATCCTACGAGTTCTTCAATCTTAACAGCGTCTAAGTCCTTACTTTCTTCAATCGCAGTAACCTTAGGTCTAAACCTCTCGGGCAGAGATCTAAGGACTTTTTTTAACAATTTTGGACTAGGGGATCTTTTTACCTAAGTTAAAGTTATAATTGACTATGTCATTTAGCTTCGCAAAAAACTCATCGAACGATTCATCATCATTCATTCTAATCTCTTCAAACTTAGTGGTTAACATCCACAATTTAGAATTTTTAACGGTTTTAGTTTCCTAGTGTGTGATTTCTAAGATATCCCAAACTTCCTTAGCAGTTTCACACATCGAGACTCTCTTAAATTCTTCAGTACATATAGCCATGAAGGCCCTTGCTATTCCAATTACACTCATCTAAGTTCGTTTTAGTCCATAGTGAGATATCAGTGGATGTGACTACACCAGCAACGGTTGTTGAAGGTGGAGCCCACCCATTTTGAACACTAATCCAAATTCTTTCATCCAAAGTCTTAAGAAAAGCACTCATTCGAACTTTTCAGTAGGCATAATTACTTCTGTCAAAGAACGGAGGCACGGACCGTAACTAACTCATCTAGAAAATATATAAAAAAGGGCCAGGAATCGAAATAAAGCTCTGATACTAAATGAAAATTACGTAGTTCTACCCTAACAATACCTAGGGGGTGAATAGGTATATTATGTGGAATTAAAATTATTAATTGATTAGAAACATGTCACCAATTATTTATCTCTAGATGATAAAGCATGAAAGTCAATTTAACCTATGTTTAAATACCGCAGTTAATACAATCAATAAAGAAAGCAGAAAAACAACACGGTATGATCACGGAGAAACCCAATTGGGAAAAACTCCGGGCACTTTGCTAGTCAATCAACTATAAATGATTCAAACACTTACAGTCTACCAGACTAGACGGCACATACTATCTGATCTCTAGATTGAAGTTTTTACAGCTTTCCTGGAAACTGTGCTTCCATGCACCAATCCTTAGCTGTAATTTTCAAAGCTCTCTTGGAATCTGCTACCCTGCAGCACTCCTAGCCTTGCAGAATTGTCTATCTCCTGTGGATCACAAAGAACACGCAGTTCTTCACCGGCTGGAACTCCAGTCAACTTTCCTCAAACTTCAGCAACTCTGACAGGTGCGGAGGAAAGAACAATTTGGTATTTGGATTATGAAATGTTCTTCTCACCACAACAAACTCACAGGGCGAAGGTTGAACGCAGAAATATGTAGGAATTCTCTCTGATGAAGCTCTCACAACGACCCACCTTATTTTTTACGTTCAGATGTATTTTGGTATTTATGGGTAGGNAAGAAGAAATATGTAGGAATTCTCTCTGATGAAGCTCTCACAATGACCAACCTTATTTTTTACGTTCAGATGTATTTTGGTATTTATAGGTAGGTTAGGAAAGTAATGGGTCGGGGAAAAAGCCTTTAAATTCCAAAATAAAAATCTCCCGGACAACACTGTCACTCAAGCTAAGACAGGGCGACAGTCGAGCTACGGAGGTTTTATTTTTTACGCTCGAGCCAATCCATGGCGACAGTCTAGCGAAAATTCACGCCGTATTTTCCTTCTTTTGCCATACTCGAACCCTAGACCTAAAAAATCTATTTTCATATCATTACACATGACACCTTGACTTTTTACAACATTTACAACTAAGTCCCTTTTTGTTTACAGAATTGCCAATTACACAATAAAAAACCTAATAAAAAGGAAAAATAGTATTGTTTTTGGAAGGATACTAACCTTATCTCCTAGATAAAATGAAGAAATTTTACCATTAGTCTATAAACAATTTACATTCTCTAATCTAAAGTTTTTTTTTATTATATTATATTTTCGTATATAAATTAAAATTCTGCACAAATTTTAGAGGTTGAGTCCTCTTCCAATTGGTTCCGACCCTAGGCATTGGCATCGCGATGGTGGGGATTGAACCTCCACCTAATATATAAAAGCATCACACTGGTGCCACTAGAGCCAATGGTCTTGGCTAGATGATCTATCCATTAAGTGTGCATTTGATTGTGAGTATGAAATTTGTATGAAAAGAAAATAAATTCTAGACAATTCAATTGCTTAGAACTTATTTATATGAAAATTATTATTTAAACGTGTTTTATTAATTTAGTTTTCAACCTAAAAAATACTGTATTTGTGCATTTTTTATTGGTGGGTAGATGAAAAAGAGGAAATAGATAAGAGACAGAAAGAGAGAGTGAATCATCTTGAAAATAAAAACCCCCTCGCTAAAGAAAATATTTTCCTTGTTTTTGAGGAAAATATAGTCACGTGATCAAAAGTTGAAAATATTTTTCATGGAAAAAATTGTAAATCAAACATCAAAAAAGTAGGAATTTGGGTGGAAAAATAACATTTTCCATAAAAAATAAAGCAAATCATACACACGTTTAATGAACTTGAATGCCACCTAAATTGGTACTTAGTATCAATGATGTTGAATACCATTATTCTAAACAAAATGCTCATTTATGGATGTTGTATAATTCAAGGTTCTCGTATGTTTTTGCATGGATTTGATGTTCTTTGCAGTCACTAAGGATTATTTTTATTTTTATGCTCTAGTCAAAATAAACTTTAGATGTTGAAATAAAAAAATTTTAAATATAATTTTGTACTCTTTAGGACCTAGTTTGGAGGATCCATGAAGGGTAATTAGATCAAAGCGTTCATACTTTTTAATATTATTGTACAAAACGTCTCTACCTTTTTTTCTTTTTTTTTTCTCTCTATTTTTTTTTTTTCACTCTTATTTTCACCTTTACTTGCCAAAAATCCTTCCATCCACTTACCGTCAATATCTCTGCTAACTTAATGAAAAAAAGACCAATTTTCTTTTTAGAAGTGAAGGGTAACATAGTATTCCCAAAAAAAAAAATTCCCCATTCTTACCCATTCTCTTCTCTTATGCGAGCGCTTACCTTGCTATTTCCACTTCAAAATTTTCAATTTCTTCTATTTCTTTGCGCATTCCTTTCCTCAATTCGAGTGTGCATTCACCCAATTTCAAGCTTGATTCTTTGTTTGCCTAAAGGAAGAGGAAAGGTTTTGATTATCCCTCATTCTATTTATTCGGTAGATTATTCAAAATTTCACTTGTCTTCCTAAATATTATTTTTTGGGATAATTGTAGCCAAAGCCCCAAATTTTTGAAATATTAGTAGAATTTCTCAAAGCCTTTGATTTGTTGTAGCCGTTACCTCTAACATTTCCAAACGCTATAGGTGAGGCCTTTGAACGGTTTTCATCCATTTCTCTATCAGTTGACCACCAAAGTAAAAAATTGACCACTTTCTACCAAATTAGGGGAGGTCAAAATGGTAGCTTACTATTTTTCCCATAAAATAATTAAAAATTTAAATCAAAAAATGAAAAAAAAAAATGAAAAAGGGGAATGTATCTTTTTCTCCTTCACACCTACCCCCACCCCCACGCACAAGCCCAACCCCTTAACCCAAGACCAGAAATCTACTAGAGCCACGCCCACTGCGATCGACCACCACCA
>CAIGRP010131331.1:0-21398 GCA_903798385.1 Fraxinus cuspidata
TTTGCCTCCAATAAATCATGCGGATCAATTATATGAAGGATGCTTAATTGGGAAGCATTCGAGAAAACGTTTTCCAAAGAAGCATCTACAAGAGCTAAGAAGCCGCTAGAACTAGTACACACGGATGTTTGTGGGCTAATCAATCGAAGCTCTCTCGGTAAGAACAATTACTTTGTTTTTTTCACTGATGATTTTAGTAGAAAGACTTGGGTCTATTTTCTCAAACAAAAATCGGAAGTTTATAGAAATTTTCAGAAGTTTAAAACTCTTGTTGAAAAGGAAAGTGGCTATAGCATAAAAATCATGAGATCAAATAGAGGATGAGAATTTACCTCTAAAGAGTTTAAGAAATATTACGAGGAGAATGAAATTCGTAGCCAATTGACGATTTCATACTCTCCACAACAAAATGGAGTAGCCGAAAGAAAGAATAGATCCATTCTTAACATGGCCCGCTGCATGCTCAAAAGCAAGATATTGCCCAAAGAACTTTGGGCTGAAGCTGTTAATTATGCTATATATCTGTCTAATCGATTGCCTTCTAAAATTGCGCGAAATAAGACACCGCAAGAAGCATGGAGTGGAAGGAAGCCTGGTATCTCTCACCTGTGAGTATTTAGGAGCATTGCATATGCTCATATGCCAGATCAAAAGTAGTCCAATGTAGATGACAAGAGTGAAATGTATGTCTCATCAGCTATGACTCTCGCTCCAATGGCTACAAGCTGTATAATCCAAGCAAGGAGAAGATTATCATAAGTAGAGATGTTGAGTTCGATGAAGAAGAAGCTTGGGATGGGGCGTCCAAGAAGAAGACTATGACTTCTTGCCATTTTTTGAGGAAGGAGAACAAGAGAAAGAAGAGCAGCAAGAGTCTACCAATTCATCTCTGTCACCTGTTCATAGAGATGCTTCACCAGCATCTTCACAAAGAGAGAGCTCAAGTGAAAGGACACCGCGTATAAGGAGCATACGAGAGCTATATGAGGTAACAGAATCAAAATAATCTCACACTTTTTGGTCTTTTTGTCAATTGTGAGCCAATAGGATATGAAGAAGCAACGCAAAGTAAAAGATGGAGAGATGCCATGGATGAAGAGATTAAGGCTATTGAGAAGAACGATACGTGGGAGCTGACGACTTTTCCCAAAGGAAAAAGAGCAATCAGAGTCAAGTGGGTCAAGGAAAAGAAGAATGCTAAAGGAGATGTGGAGAGATAGAAAGTAAGATTGGTTGCCAAAGGCTACAACCAACGGTCGGGAATCGATTACGAAGAGATATTTACCCATGTTGCTCGCTTACAAACCGTAAGATTAATTATCTCTCTTGCTGTGCAAAATAAGTGGAAGATTTTTCAAATTGATGTGAAATCAGCTTTTCTAAATGGTTATCTTGAAGAAGAAGTTTATGTGGAGCAACCAATGAGATATAAAATAAAAGGGCATGAAGGTAAAGTCTTAAAACTCAAAAATGCTTTATATGGGTTGAAACAAGCCCCAATGGCATAGAATAGTAGAATTGACAAGTACTTTCTAGAAAATGACTTCACAAAATGCCCTAATGAGTATGCCCTTTACACAGTGGTAAATGAGAAAGGAGATATCTTGCTTGTTTATTTGTATGTGGATGATCTTATATTCACAGGAAATAATCTAAGTATGATCACTGAGTTTAAGAAGGCCATGGCTCAAGAATTCGAGATGACAGATATCGGTCTTATGGCCTACTAACTTAGGATTGAGGTAAAGCAAATGGAGGACGACATCTTTATCTCACAAGAAGGGTACGCGAAATTTTTTTTAAAGAAATTCAACATGGCAGATTGCAAGCCTGTATGTACCCCCGTTGAATGCGGAATCAAGTTATCGAAGTATGATGAACGTCAAAAAGTGGATTCAACACTCTTTAAGAGCCTTGTCAGAAGTCTAAGATACTTGACATCTAAGATACTTGACATACACAAGACCAGCTATCCTCTTTGGAGTTGGGCTCATCAGCCGCTATATGGAGAAACCCACCGTGACCTATATGAAAGCTGGGAAGAGGATCCTTTGCTACATCAAGGATACGCTTGACTATGTCTTAATCTATTCATCATATAATGAATTTAAACTTGTTGGATACAGTGACACTGATTAGGGCGGAGACATTGATGATAGAAAGAGCACTATTGGATATGTGTTCTACTTGGAAGACACTGCATTCACTTGGAGCTCGAAGAAGCAATCGATCGTAGCGCTATCTACATTTGAAGCTAAATATGTTGCAGCTTCATCAAGTGTTTGCCATGCGATTTGGCTTAGAAACTTGTTGAAGATGCTTGGAATCTTACAAGATGAACCGACATAGATCCATTTTGACAATAAATCAACACTAGCAATCAAATATTTCATGATAGAAGCAAGCACATACAAGGTATCACTTCGTAAGAGAGAGCATTGCAAAGAATGAGGTACAGTTGAAGTATGTAATCTCTTAAGAGCATATCGCCGACATTCTCACTAAGCCATTCAAGTATGACGTGTTCCGCAAGCTAAGAACTTTACTTGGAGTGGTAAAATCAAGTTTAATGGGAGATGTTGGGAAGTAAACTTGATTTTGGAGTAAGTAATATGAACTTAAAAATTTTGCTTATAAGCCCAATTCAATTAAAAAACCCAACAAAGTCTAATATTTCTAGAAACATTCTCTAGAAAGATCCGTGTAAATATCTAAGAAAAAAATGTGCTTATAAATGTGGAAATGTGTCAAATAGATTATGTGATTCTAGAAATTTATCTAAAATATTTTAAGAAAATATCTAGTCCAAATATGTGGTCCAAAAGTTCCATGTAAACCCTATATGAAGGGGTAGAGTCCTTCTATTTTGTAACAAGTCAAGTCAAGTGTGTAAGTCTTGAAATTTGAGAAATATAAGTTTCCTTTTATTTACTTACTTCTTCCTATCAAACCTTAGTCAATTCAAGTTAATGAATCTCTCTTTCCTCCAACAAGAACTACAAATATTTGTAAAAATATTATCAACAAAGCAACTTTGATTTAAGCAAAGCTTAATTCGCTTATTGCGTGAATTTATATGCATATTCATTAACAAACTAAAGTGTCTGGTATAGTTGGTTCAAATTTATATTTATACCGTGTAAGCTTTCAATCAACAAACTTACCAACTTAAGCAAAATACAAAATTCACTTGAACAATAAATAATAGAACAGAAAATTCAAAATATTTTTATTACGAAGAGAGGTTACAAGTACAAGCTTGACTTCGTTAAGTCAACCAAAAGGATTACATTCCAAACCGATTAACCCAATGAATTCCTATAAAAACACAACACCTAAAATTTGCAAAGCTTCTCGTTTCTTTAGACTCCCGAGTTCACATAATTGCAAACTTCCCAAAGATGAATAGGGGCGAATCGAAAACCTTTGGTGGAATCAAGTTTGGTGAAATAGAACGCGATTGTCTGATAATCCATGGTGAGTCGCCTACCGAACTAATGCCTTTCACCCTTAGTGATTCATCCTAAATCAAGAACATCTTTTGTGCTTAAAGAAGAAACAATAAGCAATGACCGTGGAACGATATATATAAGTTCTAAAAATAATTCTTGACCATTGAATCCCAACAGATTCAATCATAATCATCCAAAAAGAAATTAATTTTATACATTGAATACGAAATGACACATTCACGTAAATGATCCAGATTAAGCGTATGCCCCAAATTCATTGACATGCATGCATATCGAAAAACATATTAAAAAGGAAATTATGAAGGAGTCGTTTCATCTAATCAACACATCAACTGTCATTAATGCACATAGAGTTGTAATATATATTCTTTGCTGAAGTCCACAAGTTTGCCACTTAATATAAATAGTTAAGTTTGAAGTTCGAGGACTATTATTGATTGATTCATAAACTCGTTTTTCTCAAAAAGTCAATGCACCAAAATAAGAAATCGAGTAAAATTTTGTTTTCGCCTACTACCATGATCGTTAAAGCTTATACCAACAAAATTCAGATAAATTCACCTTTAGGTTCGTTCACTAGAGAATCTGAACTAAATCTTAAACCTAACATAAATTATTAGACTTGAACTATTTATTAAAAACCAATATTTATGAAGGGCATAAGTGAGCCTGTGTCTGAACGAGCATTCTAAGAGCCAAAATATATCCGAACTCAGAACAAGGGCCAATAAGCGACATTGAACAAAAAATGCGAGCCAAAACACTTCACCAAAAGTATGAGGACTATATTGGTGAATAAAACCTCAAAAACAATCGATTGAGTTAGAATTTAACAAATCAATGAGTGCCACGTGTCATTAAAAAATGACATAATTACCTCAAAGACCTTGATATAAATTTATAAATAAGCAAAGTCGAGAACTAGAAAAAGACGTTTATCCTTCTTTTAAATAGCAATTTGTCTTATTGCTCGTGCTTGAGCATTGAGTCCATGAGTTTTTTGCAATTAGGTGAGATGAATTCATTTATTTTTATTACAAGGTATAGCGCCCACCGAATAAAGCTTTTTCAAAAGTAGACTCGCTTTGAGCATTCATTTCTTTGATTCTCTCCTCTCTCTCGTCACTTCGAGAATAGAAAACCCCTCTGAATTCCCGAAGGCCAATACCGGTTCCGGCTTTTCTTTCAGGTTTTTCACCAAGCAGGTTAATATTCTCTATCGATTATTTCCTTTTCCTTTTACGTATTTTAATTGATGTATGCTTTATAGAGACGTAGGTTTAGCGTTATAAATATATTCGATGTTGATTCTTCTTCAGATCTTTTATTAATCGTCATACCCTGATTAAATTTTTCAAAGTTATGGACTTTTTCTGTTTCTAATGTTCCGTGGAAAACGTTGGGGAGTCATTTCAGTTGAATTATGATAAATCATTTCTGGGTTTTTTATTTTAGTGTATCTGTGCTTATTGATTGTTGGTATTATTATATGCTTTTGATCATGTTTTCAGCTAGTGCAATTTCAGTCCACCCTGTGACCTGTGTAGGGTTACTTGTAGATTTATGTTTTAACTTTAAAGCTGGTAGAACATTTTTGCATTGTTGTTGGGGTATAATAATTATGAAATGGTTAGAGTTTTGGATGTCGGTATCTGAGGATATTATAAACCTATTTGGGTTAGCTCATTCTTCTACATATTATGTATACCTTGGCATTTATAAGTTGCTTGAATCCTGCCACTTTGAATTTGATGAAGGTCCATTGATTGCTTAAAATTCTTTGGCCATTTGAAATTCCTCTTCTTCTATGGGTTCTCTTACTTATGTTTTGAGGGCAGGGGTGGTATGGGGCCCTGACCTCTGACCCAGGTGGACCAGGTCTGATGACCCCTTTTTAAAGGGTTTTGGCTGGCGGCGCACTGCAGATCTCTTCATAGGTGGGTGGAGGTGCAGATTATTAATGCGAGATACTTGAACCCTCATTCAGCAATGGCAAGACTACCTGTCATCTTGAACTCTAACAGATGACAATTGCTTGCTCTAAACTGTTGAGCTGCTTGTAGCCCTGACTATACTCTTATATTTCTGCTTGAGGTTTGGGGATGGAATGGTGTGGTGCAGGCGTTGATTGTTAATATTCATTGAGAATCATGATGGATGTGAGATGTACAACAAAAATTAATCTATTGACTATCAAGGAGAGCTTGTGCAGTAACTGTGGAAAAAATATGATTAAAGCCACCTTACTAGGAGTGTATTTACAAATCATTTTCTTTCTATTGTTCATAGTGACTTTTGATAAATTGCCTCATCTTGCCTATTTTTACCCACTCCGTTACTTTTTTATACATGAATTTGAATGATGTATTGTTGAAGGGCTCGGCCTTATGTCTATAACAACTACGGAACAAATGTCTATGATGATTTTGATAGAGGACGACAAAAGCATTACCAAAAATCAGATACAAGTCTAGATATATGTCTCTGAAGTCTAAATTAAAAAAAAAAAAAGACGAGGTATTAACTATAGAGAAGCATAATTGTTGCTTTCTTTCTTCTATAGTTTTCTTTCATAGTCACATGTTGACTAGCATTCATATTTTATTCTCTCTCTAATTTCTTGAGCTCCAAAAATATTCTTGTTTTATTCAGTTCCTTATATTCTTGTATTCAAACCCTAACCCTACCCTTGAGATGTCAACCGTCTCCTTCAAAGTATTGAAGCTGTTTTTGAATGGCTCGGAAGCAACGAAAATTTTGAAGTACATCATTTGTCAAGTCTGACTTAGAAAAGAATTAATTTCTGTTACAAGCCATAAACGTGATTAAATGTTGAGTAAGAGATCATACAAGCTAACACCACTTGTTTGAAGAGATAAGGAGCATGAAAGTACCACATTTCGCGACAATGTACATGATAATTGAACAAGAAACCGGGGGAGTAAAATTCTGGTCCATTGTTTGATTCGATTTTTCTAAGTTTCTGATTTAGCATTCATGCAAGATATGTAAGCATATATTTTTTATACAAATTTTTTGTGTCTTTTATTTTAATTCAGATTTGTGAATGCCGACACTCGGACACCCTACCACGATCATTTTTTTTTATTAGAACTATAATATATTTTTACTTCAAAGTTATTAGTAAATAACAAATAGGTACTCATATTTAAAAGATTTAAAAAGAAAAAATTAAAAACAAGTTTAAAACTAAATTTACGCTATATAAAATGAAGAATTCTAAATAATTTAATTAACTCTGAGACTTCAGTACTTTTTTGAAAAATCATGTATTGGCATATCCAACACGTGTCGCGTCAGACACACATGTCCATATCGGTGTATCATATCTATACATATTTGTTCTATTAGTCTCTGCTATAAACAACTGTTTTTCCCCCTTTAGTAATAATATCTTTTTGAAGTTTTTTCATTTGAGGACTGGCTAAGTTATGTGGCGTTGTTAAAATTGTCAAACTGTTTCTACATTCGGAGTTATTCATCTTTGATCATATATTTAAAGCTTCTGGTCTTATCTCTAAGGATGCAACCTGAGTTCACTATCTACAATTAACATAGAGATGTTAGTGAAGTGTGTCTCCCGGTCTTGAAAGCTATTGGATGAATATATTTTTTACTCTTTGTCAATGAACTTCAATTTCAAGACTGAAATCGTTGTTTATAAAGTAACCAAATGCTAGAAATATCTGCAGCGATTAGCTGTTTGGTAAATGAATTTCAAATGGTTTCCTGCAGTTGCACTTACCTCATGGTAGGTCATGCCCTTTTGTCTGCTTGCTTGGGCCTTGGATGAGCTTTCTTATTGGCAGTAGGAATAATTAATGTCTACACTGTCAACGTAACAATTTTTACTATGCCATTCTGAAGGATACTGAAACATAGAAATGATCATTACTGATGATTGTTGAATGTAATTTAGTTCTTGATCAGAAAGGCTGCTAAGTAATTTGTTAACCATTACAGGGTTTTGTATCCCACTGCTTCTCTCTCTGTGTGTATAGTTGTGTACATATATTAAGAAACATATTTACCTTCTCATTTCTTCATCTTCACTACTTTATTTAGTTGATTATTACAGTCATTAGAATTTTTATTCTTGTAGGAATCATGATTAAATTGTTTAAAGTAAAGGAAAAACAGAGGGAACTTGCTGAAAATGCCAATGGGATGCCTCCAGTCAAGAAGCAAAGTGCTGGAGAACTACGCCTTCACAAAGGTATTTTTAGTTTCTTGTAATGAAAAATGGTTAGAATTCTCTTAATTCTTTTCCGTATTGTTGATGTGGATATATGTCTCATTATTTACTTTTCCATTTGTTTCTGTTGTATATAATGGGTGTTGGAAGTTTGGTGTTGTTTTTAAGAGTTCGATATCTTGAATGATGTTGCTGAATAAAAGAATGTGATATACTTGATATAAAAGTCGCAGATGTTGTGCATCCAATAGAGGTGGGAAGGGAGAAAGAATAGGTTGATAATAACATCATGATGGATTTCGTTATAGTTAAACAATATTAAGTGGGCTTACGAGTAGAAATCTCATTAGTTTATTGTTATTCTAAAACTATTATTTCCCCTTCCTATATAAGCATGAAAGTGGGCTTCTGAGTAGAAACCTTCATCTATTTATTTTAATTCTAGAAATATCATATTTCCCTCCCTATAAAAGCACGATAAGGAAATATAATTGAAAAAAACTCAAAATGTGCTATGCAAAAGTACTTTCTTTTCATCTCATTCTTTCTATTTTTCGCTAAAGTTTATCTCATAACAAACTCCAATTGACAGTCCATTTATTGCTGATAGATTATGCACATTTTTTTTGCTGGTCACAAAATTGAAATGAACTGAAAGCGTACTTTCTCGTATGGTGATGTCAGACATCTCCAGACAACAACGCATCTCAAACATCCCTTCGTAGTCATGCTTATTGCAAATACATAAAATTCTTCGTAATGTTAAATATGCACTCACAATATGACATGTTGGACACGTAGCATCAGCCCATAACATATCACGGTCTGCGTTGTGTAAAGAACTTTGAAGCACAATTGAATCAACTGGTTTAGAATCATCTGCTAGAGAATAGGCAGCTAGGGGTACAGATTTGTTAACTGTTCTGTAATCTAATTGTTGAATGTCCTCTTCCTTTCATTTTGCTATTGTTTCCATATGTCGCTAATGCTCTGCCGAATTTAAACAGTTTAATAAGTACAAACACGATTTAGGGAAAAAAAAAAAAATTCTACCTTGTATCTTATTTCTCGATGTGTGGTCTACCATATATACATGAGTGGTATTAAATGTGTAAACAGTAGGATGTTAATTCAAACAAATCTTCTAAGAATGAAATCTAATCTCTCACAATGAAGGATTTTTCCACAAGTTTGTGCTTCTGCCCTTAATAATTTCTGTTTATATGCCTTGGAAATGCACATGGAGAAAGATGGATCTTATAGATTTAAACGTGAATAATCTTACAAGTAGCTTAATAACTACAATAAAGGGTGTACATTTATATTTCTTCTTTAAAAGATCTATGATTTTAGATTCAGTCAGTGTCCGATTTTCAAAGTTATCTAAAACGATCAAATGTAGAATACCAATCTTAATATATGGCCCTTCAATGTGCTACATTTTATTGTGGTATCTTCTATTATTCACCTTGTCTTTTTGTTCCTTTCTTATTTTATGTTGGTCTTCATATTTCCAAGAGTAGTGAAATTTTTAATTGTTTCCTTTTTATTCTATATTTTCCTCTTGTAGATATAAGTGAATTAAATCTACCAAAAACTTGTACCATTTCATTCCCTAATGGAAAAGATGACCTTATGAACTTCGAAGTTACCATTCGGCCTGATGAAGGATATTACCTGTAAGTATCTCTTCCCAAGTAAAATGATTTATTTGGTTATACTATTATTGCTTGCCTGTTATATTTTCTATTATTTCCTACATATTCATTGAATTGGTTGTCCGTGTTTAGCGGTGGCGCATTTGTTTTCTCTTTCCAAATTTCTACTATGTATCCACATGAAGCTCCAAAGGTCAAATGCAAGACAAAGGTAGACGAAAGCCAAGATTTCCATGTATCATAATTGTTTTATTACTAACACTGTGAAACTCTAATATTCTGATATGGGAAGGCAGTTATTAACTAAACATGTTCACTGCAGGTTTACCATCCCAATATTGACTTGGAAGGAAATGTTTGCCTGAACATACTTCGAGAAGACTGGAAACCCGTGCTAAACATTAATACTATTATATATGGCTTATATCATCTTTTCACGGTATTTCCATATCATTTGATGGAACAAAAACTTGAGTTTGTTACCCTTACCATATACTCTCTTATAGGGGGACTTAAATTTGTGCAGGAACCAAATCATGAGGATCCTCTCAATCCTGATGCAGCTTCAGTGTTGAGGGATAACCCGAAGATGTTTGAATCGAATGTGCGAAGGGCAATGGCTGGTGGCTATGTGGGACAAAGTTTCATCAATCAGTGCATAGTGCGTTTGGAAGTAGATAAGTGGCAATAGACCAATGTTGATGCATCATTGCATAGAGTTTCTTCAATCGCTGCATATAGTGTTTGGAGGCAGCGTCAGTCAGTTTCTCAACTCAGTCGACATTGTAGATGCTTTAAGTTGAGAAATTTGTAAATTTGGATCCATCTATGTCTTAATTTGATGCAGTTACAAAACTCATAAGAATTCATGTAACTGAGGTGTGCACAAAGCTGTTCGTATGCTAGTGTAATTGTGCTTTACTTTTTGTTAATTTACTTTGTGAGAGATTGAAATTTGAATTCTGGTTTGAAAAGATATGTTACAATAGACATATGTTTTTGCATCTTTGTATTTTTCTAAAGCCTACGTGTTTTTTGACAACAAAGTAAAGTTACTTTTAAAATAGATAACTTATTTAACTTTTGACTAACAATTTTTTTCCCCTCAAGCATATCAGATTGTGCATAAGTGTTTATGATAATTAAGGAGTAAGGTTGTTTTATTATTATTGATGACAATTGTTGTGTTTGGATGGTCATGAACTCTGCTCATTAAAAAAGGTCTCTCAATATGTGTTTCAATTAGATGACTCAATTTCTCTCTCGGACTATTCTCAAATTCGCAAAATTGGTGTTTGATGGTCTTTATTTCTATCGTGGAGAATATCGATTTTAATAATATTAATTACCATTTCAAAGCGGGGTTAGTGCTCCCCTTTTTTCCAACTCTATTAGGTTTAGTTGTGGTTCAATGCTAATTAATTCTCGTCATAAGTTACGACAAAAACGAGGACTTGTGATTATTTTTAGGCCTATAAGATAAGATACGAGGAATATTATCATTATCAAAATAAGAGGAAGTGGGCCAATTGTAGACGTGGCAAAACTCAATTGAGTGGTTGACTAGTTGAACATCATAGGAGACAACATGGGACCCATTACAAGAAAGGAAAATGTATATTTGTAAGAAGATGAGTAAGATTTGAACTGTCTGCCATGAATTCTTCTCTATCAGTTTCATTACAACATACAGATAAGAATAAATAAACAAATCCCCTCATTATATTCATTTTATTTTAGTACCTCCACGTGGCACCACTCCTGCTGTGTAATTCACTCACGCTCACTTCGTTCTTGCTCTCCAATAATTAATGTCTTAAAAACTGCCCCAAACATCAATTTGGAAGAAAAAAAAGGCCTAGATCAATAAAAAAAATTAAAATTTCAATTTTTAACCTATAAACGAAACGAAATACAAATTTTTTTGGTAGTACCATTCTGATAACATTGCTGATCACTATCATATTGTCTCTTCTCCCCATGCATTCTTCCTCCCCTTCTTACTTGTGAATCACTTGCATTTTGGTCTTGATCGCCTTAATTGCCGAGCTAATGAAGACAAGATTTAAATAGAGAAAAATTAGTCCACTGATGTCGATTTTTATTGAACAAGAGTCAATTTGATTCATTTTAAGATGCCTTTTACCTTAGGAATATTTAGAATATTTTACATAAAAACAAGATCATTTCTTTTAAGTAAGAAACAATAATTAAAATAAGACCTTTTTTTTTTCATATTAAGAAGAATTTCGAATTTGAACAAAATGTCCTTATCGTTTGGCTTCATTGCAGGAATTATCCATATCATTTCACTTTTAATATTTAAACACTCATATTGATCATTCCTTACATAAATGTTCTTTTTGTTATCTGCTACCCATTTATTTCATCATGCCCTGTTTGGTATTGATTTTAATTTAAATCAAAGTCAACAATTCATTTTAATCACATAAATTATGGAACTCACAATTTTTCAACCACACATTTCATTAACTTTTTATTAAAATTTACTAAAAATTTAATTTTAATCCAATCAGGCAAGGGCTAAATAAGCGTATGCTCTACAGATGATATGAGAAAGGCAATCTTGGAAAAATAAAAATAAAACTTTATAAACAAAAGTCTATCTTTCTTGGATCAATTTCTTGTCCAAAATTACCCTGTCCAACCCCCTTTCACACGATCTTCATCTTGGACCTTTTGCGCAAAGAATGATCGATCTAAGAATGGATATTAATAGTGAAATAATAAAAACGACTTGCTTAAAAATGACAAATGATAAAAGCCGTTTCGTACAAATTATATAAATTTTGAACAATAGTGTCTTACTCATTATCTCTCCCATCATTCACAGATGTGGGTCCCGTCAACCCTCTGTATCAATAATCAAGTTCACTCACACCAGAAGTTTCTGTGTACTGCATTACACTTTTAACATCCCCTCCAAGAATTTGCGTCAATAGATATATCATATACACGCAGATTCTTCCACACTTGAGAGATCAGAGGGAAGCAGTGTGATTCTCTTCAGAAACCCTGCAACCAAATATACCCCCACCCCAACCCCATCCTACCCCAATATCATACACATTGTTATATATACATACACACGCTGAGAGAGAGAGAGAGAGAGGGAGAATGATGTGGGAAACTGGAGAATCAACCGAAGGAGGGTTTGCTAATGGAAATGGTGGAAGTGGGAGGAGGAAGCCATCTTGGAGAGAGAGAGAGAACAATAGGAGGAGAGAGAGAAGAAGAAGGGCCATAGCAGCCAAGATTTATACAGGTTTAAGGGCACAAGGGGATTACAATTTGCCTAAACACTGTGACAACAATGAGGTCCTCAAAGCTCTCTGTGGTGAAGCTGGTTGGATTGTTGAGCCTGATGGCACCACCTATCGCAAGGTAATTTTTTCTTTTTGATTTTAAAATTTCGTTCTGTAATAATTAATCTACGTTATCTGGTACTTTTTTTGTTTTGAGTTTGATTTTTTCTTGCTCTTTGTTAGTGGATTTTGCTTGGATCCACTTAGATCTAGGAATTAGGGTTTGCTTTATTTGGATCAAGATTGCTATTTTTTGCTTTCAATTTAATTGGGTAATTTTTGTTTTTCTGGCTTTTTATATGTGGAAAAAATTGGTATAATTGAAAGGTTTTCTTCATGGGTTTTTCTTCTTTACCCCAATGTTTAACCTTTAGTGCTCGTTGTGGTTAAAGCATTTGAAAAGGCTATATTCGTAGCTTCTTATAAACTGGTAGGTAGATTTCCCGTTACTTAAAAATTGGCAAAGGATTTATGACATGTTTGGGACGCTAGTTATTCGTTAAAATCTTGTCCATTGTTCTATGCAGCATCGTCTACTTGTTGTGCAGTACTGTGTTACCAAATGTATCATTGTGTATATGATGTTGAGAGAAGAAGGAATACTCGGAAAGCTGATTTTTTGAGCATTGAAGTATTTATTTCTTTTGTGCAGCTAATAAATTCTTAGCTCGAGTGGCCTCTTCTTTTATTCGTCTACTATTGGCTATCTAAATCCAAGTGATTTTATTATTTTTCGTCTGTAGATTTTGGAGTTTAGAGTTGGACTATTTGTTAAGAGTTTGTAGGTAAACTATTTCATCTCTTTCCTATCAGCATGCATTTCTCAATCTAGCAAGAATGCAGCATTGCTTTTTTTATTTCAATATCAATTCTAAGTATTTAAATTTAACAGAGTTTCTCCGAGATAATGTAATATTTTTGTGATTGTCTGATATTGTTTCATAATAGCGTGAATCCTGATATGAAATTAGTAAAAATCTCAATTTTACAGCTATTTTTAACCTTGTGAATACGGTCATTTTCTTCTTTGATTCTTAGACAGAAAAGTCGTACAAATATCTCTTGTTTGATTCATTTTCTGTCTCAATTGTAGTTAATAGTTTCTAACATTCTGCTTTTAATATTGAATGTATCATCCAGGGATGCAAACCACCACGCCGGGATATTGGAAGCATTTCAACCAACATGACACCTAGTTCTTCTGTAAATCCAAGCCCACCATCATCTTATTTTGCAAGTCCAATACCTTCTTACCAACCAAGTCCATCATCCTCGTCCTTCCCCAGCCCGACTCGACAAAGTGCCAACCCATCATCGTATCCATTTTCATTCCTCCTTAACAATATCCCTTCGTCTCTCCCTCCTCTTCGAATATCAAACAGTGCCCCTGTAACTCCACCGCTCTCGTCTCCAACTAGACACCCTAAGCAAACTTTCAATTTGGAAACTCTCGCGAAAGAATCCATGTCCATCTTGAATATCCCCTTTTCTGCTGCTGCTTCTGCCCCGGCAAGTCCAAATCGTGTTCGGCGCTTTACTCCAACAATCACTATCCCCGAATGCGACGAGTCAGACTCGTCTACTATTGATTCTGGCCACTGGATGAACTTCCAAGCATATCCAAATGCACCCAACATGGTTCCAACCTCTCCAACCTTTAATCTTGTGAAACATGTGGCTCAACACCTTCCGTCCAAGGACGCCATGTTGGACAAACGGAAGGGTACAGAATTTGGGTTTGATAATGTAGCAGTGAAGGCATGGGAAGGGGAGAGGATTCATGAGGTGGGATTTGATGATCTCGAGCTCACACTAGGAAGTGGGAGCACTCGAATTTGAGAACAATTGCAGTGGAAATATTGATGATCTCAAGTTTTCTGAGGGCTTCTTGTGCCAAAAAGTACTCGCAGATTGAACTTTAGAACTCAACTTGTTAGTTTTCACCCTTGATAGCTCGACTCAATTTGTTCTTTATATCGCCCGTGTTTAAGAAAAAGTTTCAGATGACTGCTGGGGAAACGGCTTGATTATTCAGGTCGTTCCCTCATTGTCGTGGGTTCTTCATTTTCATTACATCGATGTGGTAAGTGCATTAATCTCATTGAAGTTGCTGTCTAGTGAAAGACTATGAATTCGACCAATTTAGGATGGATTGGTTTTAAATTGCTGTTTTAAGTTTCAGTATTTCCATAATTATTCAGCCCTTTCAAATTCTTGAAGGATTGCAAGTAGATAGTAGTTTCTTCCTTCTTATTTTCATCCTGTATTATTATTTACATTGCAGACTGAGACTGGTGAAAATTTATTCACCTATATACTATTTTGATGCTATCTTAATTAAAACGCATTCCAGTGTTGCTCATACTGCAGTTTTTTTTCAATAATCTCCCATTTACTGTTTGAAGCAGTGATTTTATATTACAACTGCTGGGTTTTCAATTGTTGGACATATCGAATCAAAGAAAAGTCAATGCTGAGTTTTTTCTTCTCAAAATTTTGGTATTCATTCAATGAAATATCAATAAGAAAGATGGACGCAATGGTGGTTGCATTCCGGAGTTGCATCAAGTAATGGTCTCAATAGTTGATGATTTGTCTATGTCAAAATGTTTTGACTTTTATCCAGTGCTGTATATCATTGAAGTACCTAATGTATCGGCAAGCGAAGTTGTAACATGGCTCTCGCAAGCACTAATTAACCGAGCGAGCTAGGCCAAAATCATATGCTGTTGGTTCAAAGTTCCTGTCCAACGGTATATTGCTTCACTTGATGTCCCTGTGAATAATGTGGGGGAACAAATCCATTATACATAAAAGCAAGTCCACGAGCTGACCCAAGGCAAATCTTGAACCCGGTAGGCCAGTCCAGTGCCTCGACTGCATCTGGCTGGTTCCTTGACCAAAATTGTAGGCTCCCATTCTGCATGTATTCGTATATCGAAAGTCCCTCATCCCTAAGATGCAGTACCCAAGCAATTGGACCAAATTTTCGTCCTTGACCTTCCTAATTGTTTCCATTTCAGCTAAGAACTCGCGTTACCCCACGTGATTGACCTCCATTAAGCCTTTTGACGGATATTGTTCTTCCTTGTGGCAATCAGACTTTGTATACCACGCCGAATCCACCATCGCTAATAAGATGACTGGCTGAAATTTTCTGTTGCAGGTAAAATATCTGCAGCTTTATCGTTAACAGAGAGTGCTCAAAGTTGCTATGTTAATGCTCAGCGGATTCTGTCTTCTTTTACCGAAACCTCATCAATAGATGCCGCCGACTCTTGTGTCATCACAAGCTCAAGCACCATGTGAGAAGTGTTGGATATTGTTCAAATTAACAATGAGGAGTGATTTTGGAAGTGATGGAAATGATTAACTATGAGAAAAACAAACAAAAACAAAACAAGAACAAAAAACAATGATGACCAAAAAATTGTCCAGGCAGCTTGCTTTGTGTTGCAATTACAGTGGCCATTTTGTCGAATTGGGTGGGCGCCTGGTTTTGTACGGCGGTCGCCGTGTACAAAAATTTGCCCGTCGGATTTTTAAATTTTGGTGTCATTTTGAAGGGTTTTACATCATTTTGGCTTGGTTTTTGCACCTTTTCATGCATGGTGTTTGTAATTATATATATATGATTGGTTTTCATGATTGAAATGATATCACAAACATCAGATGCATTCATCAAACATCAAACCAAGTTTTTAATAATTTTGTTCTTTAGTTCTTTTTTCCAAGTTTTGTTTTGCTCTATTCAACCTTGGATTAATTACTCCTACGAACTATATGTCATAAAGTCTTCAAGCACTTACCCCAATGGTCGTAAATATTGTTTGAGGACAGTAATTCATAATCGTCTTCAAACCTTCCATTTTGGCGATTCTTGTTGCTGATTTTGTTTTCGTTCATCATCAATTTCGTTCAACAAGAATACCAATAAGCAGGACCGGGGTATAAATGTAACACCAACAACAATTCCAATAACTAAAGCGTGAGAGACAAATGGACTAATGTCTATTCATGCCTTAAGCAAAATACAGACCGGTCTAGAAAGCATGGTTTTGTCATGATAACAAATTCTGGAATGTGAACCAGAGAAATTGTTGTTGGAGAAACTGGCAAGTCGAATCCTTCCAATGGCGGACGCAGACATTTTAAGTTAAAGAAACACAATTAAACTTGCAAAAAAATTGTGAAAAACATTTGATATCTTATTACAGTTCTTCTATACAAGTTGTCAATCGTTTCATAATTATATTATTTTCAATATTATCAAATACATCATTTTCAATATAAGCAATCAAACTATCATTCAACCACTGATCTTCGATTTGATTGCATGGATGACTCTTAACATAAGTCATTACAGAAAATGCTCTCTCGACTGTAGCCGTAACCACTGGAAGAACTAAGGTCAGTGTCATCACCAAGTCCATCATCCCAAACATCATTTTCATCCATTTTATCTCGAACTATCATTTCATTAATATTTTACTCATCACAAGACACGCAGATTTATGTTTGAAAAATCTGTCCATATCTAATCCCAAAAATCAATAAAAACAACTAGCTCAAGTGATCGGAACTAAAAATATACAACTAATACCCAGTAAAAAATAATCAATTCAAATAAAGACAATTCAATAAGGGTACGTTTGATTGCAAACATGGAATTTACATGGAAAGAAAATAAACTCTAGACAATTGAATTACCTAGAAAATATTTGCATTGAAAATGTCAATTAAATGTGTTTGATTGACTTAATTTTCAACCTAGAAAATGTTGTCCTTTTCCATTTTTTGGTGTTTGATAGTCATTATTTTCCTGGAAATAATCATTTTTTCCAACTTTTGTTGTTTGATATTCATTATTTTCCATGGAATTTGTCACTTTTTCCATGAAAATTATTCAATCAATTTTTAGAAGTATTGTTCAATGGTACCTTCAATCTCTACACAAATATAATTCGGATGCAAGATAAATTTAATACGTAACAAACACTTGAACAAATCGTTGAATATTATATTGAGGTGGTCCGGATCATGAAAAAAATCCATAAAAACACACAATCAGGTGCAATTACACTTTTATTTATGGGGTTCAGTAGCTTTCATATCCGTTGTCTCAAAAGATTTGGGGCCCTCCACAATTTTTGATCAATTGAAAACCTCAAAACATTAACCAACTATACAAGTAAATGTATGGATCATATTATAAAATTCCAATCAAGTGTAATTATTAGATAACCAAATAATCAATTCAATGAATTATGAACGGTCCAGCATAGTACAGATCAACTAAAACAAATAAAACGAAAAATCTCTATTGTAAAAAACTAGCAATTCAAACCAACATAGATATCATACTTCTACATATGGTTGTTAAATTATCCAAGCATGCTATCCTAAAGTAGTGGAGGTGGATCATGACCAAGCTTCTCATATACCATATCGCGCATGAATTCTTTATCCGTCAAGCTCATAAATACTCTAGCTAGACTCTTGTCCGATTGAAATACTTTCATGATTTGCATTATGTCACACTTGTCTAAGTTCATGCCTTGTAATTTTTCCAAAACCAATTGCCAATTGATGTGGTTTAGCCTATCTAATGTAGCTTGAATCTCCATAGCATTAGCAAATTTTTTAGACGATTCGGCAATGCTTGATAGGACAATGAGTCTCTCATCATTGGGTTGGGTACGTCGTCATTGAATTTGGTTGGTTCCTCCTTCGTCGTTACGCTTAGGAGCACGAACTTCGCTTTGATCCATGAAATCATTTTGACCTTCAACTTCATTCACTTTTTCATCTAAAAAAAGAACTTTTTAGAATATTTTATATAATATAAATCGTTTATATTATTATTTGTGATATTTTACATACCATGAATAGGGGAGATATTGTCATTGCCAGTTACAACACAATCTCCTGTAGCAGAATCATTTCCAAAGATAGCCTCCAGATCATCATAACAAGGACAAAGTTTTGTCCTCCACTTTCCGAATTTCGGTTTTCCCTACAAAAAAGAGAAAGGGGAGATATGTTATATACGTAGTCAATGTCTAAAAGAAAATACTCTACTAAAATGTAATGACTAACAATTTCATTGGTCGATGAAATATAATACCTTCAGATACTCCTCCCAAGCTAGTGTTGGCTGTGACACAACCAGGGCTAGGATCCAACCCAAAACCACTCATACTAAACAACTGGCGAACTTCAACATATTAGTTTTTGAAAGTCTTCAATCGTGCCTCTACATTATTATCTGACACCACGACTCTGCATCCGTTGTACACACTCTCAATAGATTTGGACACAGGATATGATGAAATGCCATTGTCACTTCTTTTGTGGACAACACTTCATGCAATAGTACAGTTATCATACAATCATCTATTGGATCACTCCAACATACATGGCGAGTCCTAGAATTAGGATCCACCTGGGTTGAGCTTAGTTCCTCCCCATCTGAATGGGTGGTTGTTCGAGGAACTCGAAAAGGTGTTGAAGAGCTTTGTCGATTATGTGCCATGAAATCTGTATTGCAAGATTATAAGTTTATAGTCAACCATTACATGAGAACACGTAAAAAATATATATCTAACAATTTGTCTCCAATGTCTCTACGATGATAACAAGTACTACGATATGGTGCAAGAAATCCCGGAACCAATGGAAAGCCAGCTTCGACAAGATAATATTTACCTGTTAAAGAATTGCCCATGACATAGTTATTATTTAATTATTGTAACTTGTACAAGAAACTTGATTTTTAAAATAGTGATACAACTTACCAAGAGGAATTGTTAGCTTTTGTCCTTGGCGTAATATTACACTCCTTAACAATCGACCATCATGTGTGGATCCATCCCAACTGGCAAGCACATATGTAAGTTTCCTATCAAACGTATAAGCTACTAAAACATTTTGAGAAATAACTTGCTTTCTATTGCGGTACCTAGCTTGCTCCTCTAAGGGGACGTCCGCAGCAATATGTGTATCTTCTATTGCCTCAATAGCATCCTTTAAAAAAGGTTATTCAAAACATTAGAATATTGAACTTCTAAGAAATACATTACAATAAGTACTTTCCTAACCTTGAAAAAGGAGTATCATGTCTTCACATTTTCCTTCTCGTATGGTGAGTTATGAATAGTGGCATTAATCTCAACATCTCTATACAATCCAAGACAAGCGTGTAAGACCCTATAGAAGTAAAAACTCATTGTTTGACCATATCTAAAGAAAATAAAACATCTAGCTCAATTACGTTGGTCATGTCCGACCGTGTGCAAAAATATTGCCACTTGTTCCTCAATTCGAACATATTTACTTTCAACCAATCTATATGTTCTCAAACGAGCACATAATCTTTGAAAAGAACCTATCTTTATTCTAAGTAGATCACAACATGTTCTATCACTCGTTCCAAACATCCGTGCAAGTGTCATTTCTCTTTTAGAATCCCAATTTTTATGAGAAGCCCTAGGGAGATGTCGTTCACGACGCCTAATATGCAATCACTTGCATGACCATTGTCCAAAATAAACCCAAATGTTGTCGTTGGCGTCTACGTTGATTCCTTGATGTAGCCATGTTACCAACTACCATGTATTAAATAAAAATTCAGAAGAAAAATCGTTTAAATTATATATTATAATTATACAAGACAAATAATTAATTTAGCCCTTTGAATATAAAACAAACATACATCAACGACCAAACTATGCTCTTAGCACTTAGCATGAGTCAAATTTACATAACTGAACCAAGCTAAGTATTCAGAGGAAAAGTTATAACAAATACTTAATAATTGAGATCCAATCACACTACTAGCAAAAAAATTAGACCGTGATACACAAGCACAACTAGAGATAAGTCAGCCAGTAACACAAATGAATGGAAAACTCAGATTACTGCTTTAACCGCAATTTCAACTACCAAAATAATATCAAGCCTTTCTTAGAATGTCCCAACTAAAACTACTGAATACAAATCAAATTCACTAATCTAATTTTCCAATTTGATCCAGTTAATGAAATTATTGAGACAACTGGAATGGTATTACTCTTGGGATTAAAAATTCACTTTTGCATACTAGTTTCATTTTCTCCAGGCTAGCAAGCAAAAAAAAAAAAAAAAAAAATTTAGGCAAGGATTGGTTTTCAGGTTCTCTGTTTCCTCACTCTACAGATAGATGACTTTATATCGTTTCACTAGTCAAATTGAAACATAAGTCTAACATTTTAAATTGAAGGTTTTTAGACATCAAATGTTAGTTATTATTCAATTCAATGTTTAAATCAAACAGACAATGTAACTTAAAAATAACTACCTTCTTTTAGCTAAGCCAAACATAACGCCATTAACTAGAAAGCAAATTTTTAAACCAAAATGTTTCGTTTCGAATATAAATATACCATTTGATTAACTTTTTTGGTAGGCATTTGAATATGAAGAAAAGATGGGGGAAGTAATACACGTTGCTAGAATTGGTCAATGTCATTCAAGTCTCCTCTTGGAATCCTCCAATATTAAGCTACTAATTAAAATGTAACACGATCAAAATGTCCATTCAATAATGATGCGGACATCATCGAGACTTAAATTTTTTATTATTATTTGGGTTTATCATTTATGTTTTCTATTTTTATTGTTATTGGGTTTGTAGTAGTGGGTTGGCCCAAACCTGTCATTTAACTAGGTTTTCAGTATTTAAACA
>CAIGRP010131334.1:0-24932 GCA_903798385.1 Fraxinus cuspidata
GTACTCCAAAAATATGTAAAATTGTATATAATACTTTTTTACTGAATAAGAAGAAACATTTCGTTTTTGTTGTTATTTTCTAATGCCCAGATGTGTGTTTATATAGGCAAAAAATTAATATAACTCCCTACACCATGATCTAGTATTATATGCAGGTTTTATGGTTAGTGGTAATGGATTGTTAATACTGTGACAGTTAAAAACGGTCATATTTTATTGGCTAGTTGACCCATTAAATAATTCCGAAAATGATTTTAAAAAAAATTATTTTTAGAATCACCACACCCCAAGAGCCCAAGGCCCAAGACCCAATCAAAGACTTTTAAACTCAATCAAAGACTTTTTAATATAATGCGTGAGGCGTGACTCGAACCCCCGATCTCCCACACAAATTCCACACTTTTCACCAGTTGGGCACTTCATCTGAATTAATTATTTCTTTCACATATTATATTTATTGTATAAATAACTAACAATCCCCACATAAAAGTATGTAAGTTGTCCTTTAAAATTTAATAAATATTGTTGTTTAGTGGTGTAATGGAACGATAACTATTTGAGGTTGTAGGAGCTCAGCAAAATTTTACAATCTTTTCAAAATATAAGAATGCGTCGGAAACTATTTTAAAGAGTAAAAAATACAATATTTTATTATTCTGGTATTATTGCCTTTTTTAAAGATATCAATGCTTCAATTAATTAATTACGTACAACGTTACTGTCTTATATTACTCTCTTCACTGCACAATTTCTTTGTATTAAATGCTTCACTATTATGCAGTACTGTGGTTAGTGGACATAATTGAGCATAATGTCGTGGAAAACTTGTAGCCATCTCATCTACCAACTCCTATCAATAATACTGTCGTCAAGTTTTGACACGAAGATCATATTACAGCTGCCCTTCATTAGTAGAAATTTTAGTTTCAACGATAAAAATGTCGTATTAAAAATTTTTTTATACGCAAATGTGTCTATCAAGCCACCTAATTGCCAATACTTTTACTTTCTTTTAAATATAATGATAAACTTCTGTCCATGATATAAATATATTATGCGAAATGTAGTTTGTAAGAAATGCAATATTGTTAAAGTTCTCCCTCGATGAGACTCACTGCAAGAGCATGTTGAATATTTGGCTGGATCACTCAACTTTAGTTTATCTTAATCACATTATTGATGTTCAATTTACTTTTAAAATTTGTTTTTCCGCTAGCTCAATCTAAACTTAGTGTCACAATCCTTTGTTAACTCTAAAAGTGATAGCAATTTGACGTGTCTTACATTCTCAATATATATTTGTCGCATAAACATATCGTGGTATTAAAATTTGAAAAAACAAAATTTGTTTAGAAAATTCTATAATTCATGAGATGAAGCATACTCAGAGTTTTATCCATTCCAAATTCTAAGATTTTGCAGTTACGATAAGATTATACCCATGTTTGATAGTGATTAAAATCAAGATATTATTGTAAGTCAAAATCAACAAGTAATTTACACTACATATTTTATGAGACGCACAACTTTTCAATCAAATATTTCATCAACTTTATTAAAATCTGTTAAAATTTTGATTTTAAATTCAAATTTTAATCCAAATCAAAGCCAACAATTAATTTTAACAACACATTTCGTCAATTTTTATCAAAATTTACTAAAATTCTCATTATAATTCTTACCAAACATGAGCATAGTAACTTTTTAATTTTAGCCAAATGAGTACCAATTTCCCAAGTTGTTCGACTATAAATATACAATGTACCCATCGACATATACTTGAGAGTCTGAGCCAAAATTGCTGAATCTAATTAGCATGGCTCTTCACTCTCATATTGGTGTTCTAGCTTTCCCTTTTGGCGCACATGCTGCTACTCTCCTCACCCTTGTGCGACGGCTAGTGGCATCCTTGTCATCACAAGACATAAGATTTTCTTTCTTCAACACTGCGAAATCTAACTGCACGATATTTTCGGGGCAGGGGTTTGACAACATAAAAGTTTACGACGTGTGGGATGGGATGCCGAAAGGTGAAGCTTTTACCGGTAGTCATTTGGAGGCCATTCAGTTGTTCCTTAGAGCAACGCCGGGTAATTTTGAGAAGGTTATGAAAGAAGCAGAAGTGGAAAGTGGTATGAAAATAAGCTGCTTGTTGACCGATGCCTTTCTTTGGTCTGCCTGTGATTTGGCTGAGGAAAGAGGGATGCCTTGGGTGCCGTTTTGGTCTTCTGGATCTTTCTCTCTGTCTGCACATATGTACACAGATAAAATTTGGAGCATGATGAGATCATCCGGTAAGTTGTTAAATGATATAGTTGTTGACTTATTCGCTTCGTTCCATAGATACGAAGTATTAAGCATGTCTATAAAGTAAAATGGACAACATATTTACAAAATTCACCCCCAAAAAAAAAAAAATTGTAATATTTACGATATTGTAGAGTGACTTTCGTGGTCTTCCAACTACCACTAACCAGTTTTTTTGGGTGGTCCAAAAATTGAAATCTTTAGCAAGGGCTTAAGTAATATTATTTGGCATAGTTTTGAGCACAAGTTTCCATAATTACAGACACAAATTAATCCTTTTACTTGTACGGGAAAAAAAAATGAAGAAGAAGAAGAAAAATTGCTGATAATTATTACTTTTACGGTATGTTGGTTTTAGAGGATGTTTGATGGGGATTAAAATTAGATTTTTAGTAGATTTTGATAGAAATTTTTGAAATTTGTAGTTGAAAGTTGTGGGATCCATGAAAGATGTGACTGTTTGACTTTGACTTGGATTAAAATCAGATTTTAATCCGGACCAAACAGTGATTTTAATCCGGACCAAACATGGACTTAAATTTCTTATTATAATTTTATAATTAGTCCTCAATGGCTATTCAAAGTTTAGTGACCTTGAACTATACAAGTTTCTTAGATGCTTGGTTTAACGAAATTAATGATCATGCAAGCAATTCCGTGAGTCAACTCAACGTTTTCATTATTTGTAATAGTAGGTACAGAAAGTAGACAAATAGGATTCACAATTTAAAATGAAGGACAAACAAAGTATCATTTAAAGTTTAGAGATCATTTTCAATTTTTACATAATAAAAAAACTTATATAGTAAATTTAATTTACTGAATAAACATAGTCCTAAATAAAGTCATGAAATTAAAAATAAAATAGAAACAACGAAAAGACCATAGGTAAAAAATAATAACTCAAGACAAACAATAGAGTTTCTCATAGGTAATAAGTTTTTCAACAATTATCTCATTATAGTTAATTTAGCGATCTTTATACTTAAATAAAGTAATAAAATAAGAAACATTAATATTACCTTCAAAAATTTTGTTGATAATTAAAAAATAAATCAAGCGAATTTTAGTTTTTGATAAACTTAATTTATTGACACATTAAATAAAGTGAAAAAACACTTAGAACCAAAATACTTCGAAAGTAAAATAACGGTTAGACAAATAATTTAATAGCATGTAATACTATAAATGAGAAAATAAAAAGATATCATTATTTCTTGACTCAATATTGCATTTATAACTTATTAAATTAATAAAAATTTTAATTATGGAAATATTAACTTTCATGGGTGACAATGGCGATTTCTCATTCAACAATCAACTAATGATCAAGTGTAAATAAAGTAACTTTTTATTTATCTGTTTTTGAAAACTAATAAATGAGTTTGGGATGAAAATTCACATACCATTTTGAGTCGTGTTCTTTATTGTTGTTTAACCATTTTCAGTAGAATAATTATTATCTTTATACGATATTCATTCCATCGTGTCCAACTATTGAAAGGAGGTGCTGCAGAAACAGCAGAAAAAACTTTAGCATTTGTTCCGGGAATGTCATCAGTACATGTCAGTACTTTGCCAGGAGAAATCCTATCAGAAAACTTAGATTCACCAATGGCAGTCATGATTTACAAAATGGTACAAAAGGTACCAAAATCAACTGCTGTTGTGGTCAACTCCTTTGAAGAAATTGATCCCATAATCACCACTGATCTGAAATCAAAGCTCCATAGTTTTCTTAATATTGGCCCTTCAATCCTCTCATCTCCCACTCTATCCAGTGGAGATTCAGGCCAGGAATGCTTGTTGTGGCTCGAAAAACAAAGGCGTGCGTCAGTTGTATACATTAGCTTTGGCACAGTATCAATACCACAGCCTACAGAACTGGCTGCATTGGCAGAAGCACTTGAAACTGGTGAGTTTCCATTTCTTTTTTCATTGAGAGACAATGCAAAGAAACTTCTACCAGAAGGGTTTCTTGAACGGACGAGCAAATTTGGAATGATCGTGTCATGGGCTCCGCAGCTGAAAGTTCTTGAAAATCCTTCAGTTGGAGCTTTTATAACTCATGGTGGATGGAATTCTGTCTTGGAGGGTATATCATATGGGGTCCCCTTGATTTGCAGGCCATTTTTTGGTGATCAGAATTTGAATAGCACTATGGTGGAGAATGTATGGAAAATTGGAGTCAGACTTGAAGGAGGTGTTTTCACCAAAAATCGAACAATTGAAGCTTTACATTATATAATGTCAAATGACACAGGGAAGACAATAAGAGAAAACATAAATAATCTGAAACAGAAGGCTCAAAATGCTGTTAAATCTGATGGGAGTTCAACTAAGAATTTCAAAGCATTGTTAGAATTGCTCAAAATTTCAAGTGGGGTTTGAATTTGATCCTTGTATGCATTTCAAGATAAAACATAGTTCGTGTTGCCTTCTGTAACAACTCTGGCGCTGCTTTTAGAGACTCGTAAATGCTATGCAATTGAATAACTTGCATACCCTTGTGCATCTTTTAGTGCATGTTTAGATTTTGTGCATTGACAAACTCTTAGTTGTTAGTAAAAACAATATAGCTAATTGACTTCAACTCATGTTTTAATTCATTACTTTTAGATTTTTCTTTATTAAATTTGAAAACAATACAAACTAATTTGATAAACCAGCCAAAGGAGAAGAAGAATTAAGAATTAAGAGATGGAGAAGTAGAAGTAGAAGTAGAAGAAAACATATTATTGAACCACCAAAAGAATATGTTCCTAATGAAATAATTAAGTTTATATATTACAAGAAAATTAAACAAAAAGGAAACCTACACTAGAAGGAAACTAAATAAAATTATGCATAATTACATATGCTATATAAGGCTAACATCCCCCTGCAAACTCACGATGCTACAACAAGAAGCAGTGAGAGTTTGTCGAGTGAAAACAAATGAACTGGATGAGACTTCGTGAAGAAATCAGCAAGTTGGAATGATGAAGAAACAAAAGGTAGGAAAATAGTGACAGCTTGCTGATAATGGCAAACCATATGAAAATCAATCTCAATATGTTTTGTGTACTCGTGAACTATAGAGTTGTGAGGGAACTAAATAGCACATTGATTATCACAATATATAGGGATGGAGAGGGCGAATGTACACCTATGTCTGCAAGTAACCAACGTAACCACACAATTTCAATGGCGGTAGATGTCATAACTCAGAATAACAAGAATAAGAAAAATCAAGTAACTGAGTGAACTTGTGAATACGTTGAGGATATCGAGGAAGGGAGAGAGTAGGAGTTGGATCAACAATCTCAAGCAATGCTTAGAAAGCCATAAAATGAAGAGGGGTATCATGAGCCGGCGCATGTGTACCTATAGGACATGAAGAATCAAATGGTAATGTGGTGTGATAATATCATCAGAGAATGAATTAATACAAATGATGTCAATTTTAGTCGCGTTATGACTATTTTTAGAAATAGAAAAAAAAATGGAATGTGCTTAAGAAATACGACACGATGAGAAACATATAATTTTTTATTAATGGGATCAAAACAGTGTCCCTGTCTATAACAAAAAAAAACAAATAGTAAAACAAGATGTTAACTTACTACGTTCGACTTCAGGACAAAGAACAAAGAATAAAGTAAGTACAACCAAAGATTCTCAATGATGAGTAATCACGTGGATGCTCATACAATGCTTCAAAGAGTGATAAACCTGAATTGAAGAAAGATAGAATCTTATTAATTAAACAAACAACATTAAGAATCGTTTATCTCCAAAATTCACTGGAAACTTTGTCAGACAAGAGAAATGAACAAACAGTTTCTACAATGTGCATATGCTTACGTTCAGCAACAACCATTTTGTTGTTGGGAAATGGTATTCGAGATTTGATAAATTGTACCATCAAGAATAAGCAATTCAGAAAAATCAGACAAAGTATATACTATCTACTAATGTCACATCTAAAGCACTAAATTACAACAGAATGTTGAGTTTTAATATGTGCTCTAAAAGAATGATAAATAGAAAGAAAGTAAGAATGTCGTTTCATAAGATAAACCCAACAATAAGGACTACAATCATCAATAAAAAAACACACAATATCTAGACCCTCCTTTTATAGAAATAAGAGTAGGTCCCCACACATCAAAGTGAACAAGATCAAATGATGTAAAAGAATGAGAAAATGAGTTTGAAAATCTCTCAATTGGCCTTTAGAAATTAAAATTTTCAAACAACTAGAAAAACATGTCCAAATTGAGAATGCCACAAATAAAAATTAGAAGACGATGAATTCAGAGAGAAATATGAGAAGTCAACACCATAGGCTACAACGTGTGGTCATCTCAGATTGTCTAGAGCATATAACTTTCTTGTCTATGACCTATCCTAATCAGATTCAGAGATCGATGATCCTACACATGACGAGCAGTAGAAGAAAATTGAACTAAGCGTCCAAAATCAGACAATTGACCAACAGAAATAAGGCTCAAAGTAAAAGCTAGAACACATTAAACGTCGGAAAGCAATAAATTATATGTGTTAACAGAACCAACACATGCAAAAGGCAATAATGTGCTATCAGTAGTCATAACAGACATAGACGAGTTAGAAGGATGCAAGTCATCAAAGAATTTTAAATTAGATGACATGTGTTTGGAAGCACCTGAGTCAAAGATCCATAAGGAAAAAATACATGAGTAACTCTGAGATAACAAACCTATACGTGTAGAGGCTGATATAACGTGCGACTGTGTGGTTGAGAACTTCTGAAACTGCTCTACTAAATGAGTTAACATGGGACTGGAGAAAGGTAGTGCTCCAAGTATAAATGAGTCATTAGGTTGTATGGTGACAGCTATGTTAGGATTATGACGATAGGACCGCTATCGTGGTTGTGGCTGCTGCTTTTTCAATAGCTTAGGACATTAAGACTTCCAATGTCCATTTTGTTTGCAAAAGTTACACTCATCATTAGCAACTCGCACATAACCTTTGTTCTGATTCTATGTGTACAGCCGAAAAGGTACATCCAACACTGAGGATGTGCTAGATGGAGGAAGAGATACTTCTCGTGCAAGAGATTTCAAGTGTGTTTCCTCAACTATAAGTTCAATAACCAATGAATCAACTGAGAGAAGTGGAGTGTTATGCAAGATAGAGCCTCTAAGTTCCTCAAAATCAGTGCGAAGTGCCATAAAAACTGAATTAATCATTGCTACTCTCTAAAAGTAATATATTTCTCACATGCTTTGAGTCTCACTGATTCTGGAAGAGCCATCTCATCTCAAATTGAATTTGTAGCGGCGTTAAACTCGAGAATACTCATATTCTTTTGTTGTAAGCCCGTATATCAATCTCCATCTAATATCGTTTTGCAAAGTTTGATTTAGTGTTTTTCCAAGTGAGAATTTTTGCATTGTTTAATTCCCAATTATCTAACTCTTCTACATAATTCTCAGCAGTATTTTTGAGTTTCACAACAGTTCCACTAACACAACCCACAGTCTTTTTCTCTTTAGAAAGTTCTTCATCATGGTACTCCAATATGAGTAATTTTTACTATATAATTTGACACTAAAGGATTGAAGAGAATTATCACTTTCAGTTGTTGTTATAAAATCAACAAAAAAGCTACTACCAATTAAAAGAAATCACCAAATTCTAAGAAAAACAACGACAACCAATGCACCACCACAAACTATCACCGGAATATATTGCACAGTGCACGTATAATCAAACTAATACCACCAAACGATTAGAAACTCACCTAAGAAAACACTGTCTCATTGAAGCTCCATCAGAAAGTGTGTCACGTGCCTGTACGCACCGCTTGTGCCTCTGAGCGTGATGATTCAATCTCCGTCGAAGAGTCGAGCGTGGTAGTACATGTGTCGGCCAGAAAAATTCTTCTCGTCACCGTGAACCTAAATATGGTCACCAATCTTTGATTTGAGATCGCCTTGAAAAGTTATGGTGGAAAAATAGTGGCGGCTCAATGAAAATCAAAGGTAGGGTTAGGTTTATCAATTGCACAAATGATACGCGGATGAATGGAAAAAAGAAATTGCTTCAATGCATGTATTTAGGCTTTGATTCCATGAAAACAATATAAACTAATTTGATAAACCAACCAAAAGGAAAGAAGAACTAAGAATTAGAGGAGGAGGAGGAGGAGGAGACATTATTGAGTTACAAAAAAAAGTTTCTGATGAAAAATTATGTTTATATTTTACAAGAAGAGTAAACGAAAGGAAACTAATTAAAATTATGCATAAATTAAATATGATTTATAAGGCTAAAAAAATATTTTGAATATTTAACACGACTGATTTAATTTGTTTATTAAATACAGTTCAATGGCATGATATTTGTTATATGTTATCATATAAATTTATTGTTGAATTAAGAGATTTTTACTTATCCTTACGGTTACGATTTACTTGATTAATAGAATGCCATCCACTACGTACGTTACGCATGGAAACGCCATTTTGTGAAATTTTCAAACAATACCCTGATTATGGCAGTCTGAGAATCTTTTGATGCGGCGTTTCCATATCTTTCAAACATTGGATTTTATTTATTTATTTATTTTTTTCAAAGAAATCGTATCCTTGCTTATTTTTAGGTTACAGTACCAATCACAAAGGATATAGATGTATAGAACCTATTACAACTATAATATGTTTTATCTAGACATGTAGTCTTTGCATAGGTGACCCTTAGGATGCGCTAGTTGAGCGAATGTATGGGACCTTAGCATTGTGGGGCACCAAAAATAATTGTTATAGGCGAATACATATGTATAATTATATATGTAAAGTATTTTATTAATTTTGGATTTTAAAATTTTATGTCAAGTTAAAGGCACAATATTTATGAAAAGTAGAGTAAAAAAATAAAATTATATTATGTTAATATTTCTTTAATTTAACATATTATTGAAAAAAAATATTTATTATTTATAATTTTAAACTACTTTGCTTTCAAAAAATAAAAATAAATAAATAAAACTATAAATTTTACCAGCTCAATCCAAAATGCCTAATGGGCTTCATTAACAAATTACTAACCCAACAAGACAATAAGTAGCCCAAATTTCAAATGATTAAAGTGAAGAATGAAAAACTAATCCCAAATTTTCTTTCGTCATTTCCCTCACTCACACCATTTAACCTATGAAGAACACTCAAACAAAGAAGATAAAAAGCTCTACTGTTACTCTTTGTTGATTGCTCTATAATAGTACAATCTACATCGTAAAATCGACATTTTATTGGTACCGATCTTCCACTCGTTAATTGTTATTTCGTGATTTTTTTGGTTTTAGAAGGTTGGGTTTTTGTTACATGAAAGGGGCAACATTTTAAGTTTTTTTTTTTTTTCTATTGGTGCTGATAGTTATTTCGTTTTAGAATTTTACACAGGGCACCCAAAATCTCAGAACTGGCCTTCTTGAGGCTTTGATGATAATGTTATTCCTCGTGCACCTAACAAAGAACTTGTGATGCAGGAAAATTTAGAAATCAGTACATTCCCTGAAATAGATGTTTGGATGCAAAATGGGATACAGATTAAACGTCTTGAACCATACAAATTCCGAAAGGGAAAACATCACTTTCAAATTCCAGTTCAAATTGAAGAAGAAGAATGCGTGGAAAAAGATGCACCAAGCAGTAATGAAGACAATCTGCCATTTCAACAAGATAACCTAAATTAGAGTAAAATTAGTATATAATTAGTCATAATGGGTTCGACACTCTATTTATCACCATAGCACTTGTTAACAACTCGTCCACTTGCAAGATAAATCGATTTTCTATAATAGATAGAGATGTCATAATGCTCTATAAAATCGGTGAATTAATGCATGTTTATATCTTTGCAATTGAATTACATATAATTAAGTTCATATAAGTATAGAATTGATTGGCCTCAAAAGAGACTATTAATTATAATTGATAATTGATTTTCAACCTAAGGCAAGAATTGACAAGAACGGATAATTGATAATTGGTTCATATATCACAACGATAGAGTTGTAGCCCTAGTGCTTTGCACGTTCATTTAGTTAGTAATTTAGAAAATCTATCTTTAAAATCATAAACTTAATTGTTTATATGTTCATGTTAGAGTTACTTGTGACTAAAGTAAAATCAATTCGTATTATTTGTTAAAGATCCATTTTCTTGGGGAATAAAATTGATAAAAATAGAAAAGGGCTAACAAGAATACCAAGAAATTGCATATTTGATATGTTAGACTAACATGATTAACACAGAAAATGAATTATTATTATTATTATTTTGAATATGTTTGGTTCTCCTTAAAAGTTAGTTTTTGTTTGACTTTTCTAGAATGAAAAAGTAATATAAAAACTTTTGCTTGGAAAAATAATTAAAATACTAAAAAGTAATTACTTTTAAGAACAACTAATTAAGCCCATGTTTGTTTTCAAAATTCTTTTTTCATTTTTTCAAAATTATTTTCTCTACATACTCATTTTCAATCACACATTCATATGAATCGGTCTAGTTCTTATCGAATCGTGCCATGCCCACGTTTTTTACCAACCATCAAATTGTAATGAACTAATTATGAAATGGATTTAACCAAAAAAATATAAGGGAATAAAATATTTTACATGTAAGTCCAAAACTTTTTCCTACTTTTTAATCACACATTTTTCCAAAAATTCATTTTTCAAAAAAGGCCCACGGAGCTAAACTACTCATTAAAATTGTAAAGTATTACGTAGTCCTATATACCAAACATGCTTGTTACTAAAAATATTTCCAACTTCACTTCCTATATATTTCTCAGAGATATAACAAGCATAAATTGAATTTCATATAATTTTTTTTCTTCAAATGATATTGTTCAAGAATCATTCCAGTCATTTTCATACACTAGTAGTTCTTTCTCCTTTCTTATCTTTCTCTTCCACTTATTATAAATCACACCGTCGTGCCCCATTAATTTTCTTGCATTTTTATCCACCAAACTTACTCTCTCTTAAAATGGTTGATACTGTTAATATTCAAGAAAATGCAGCAGAAGAATCAGATGAAACACTTTCGCTTTATGATTTTCCTATAAACACAGATGAAAATGATCAGATCATCGAGGACTTATCCAAGAATCGTGATATACAGTCATCGTCGTCCAATTTCTTTGAATTTTTCAGTGATTTAAGCTCTGAGATGTCCCACGCAGAAGAAATTATTTTCTGTGGTAAACTTTTGCCTTACAAACTCCAACCTGTTAATGTTCTTGATGATGCTCAGGAGCATCCCCTTAGAGATGATCAGAAATCAGAAGGGATTCATCCACGACGATTTCAATCATGGGATGAGTTGAGGATCATGAGATCAAACGGTACAGACACCGGGCTATTGCGAAGCAGCAGATCTTTAGGGTTTAGGCCCTTTAGGGCATTGAAGCCAAGGTGGTATGTTTTCATGTTTGGGATTGTAAAATTTCCACCGGAGATGGATCTTCAAGATATAAAGAACCGGCAGGTTCGTCGCAATACCGGTAGTATTTTTCCATGGATTGATGCCGGAGGGAAGGTTCCGGTGAGCCGCAGTGATCGGAAATATACTTGTGGTTACGATCTGCTAAGGGTGTTAAGTTGTAAGAAATATGCAAATGTAGCTGTTAAGGCTTCAATCGGTATTGTGCCAAGGAAAGTGTAATCATGTAATATTTACTTATTAATCGTTATCTTCAATACGCTTTCTCACGAAACAATCCAAATTAATTCCACAATTTGACATGTAATAATGTTTTATAAATAAGTGACAAAACAATTTAAACAAAAGTCTTTTATCTAGCTAATTTAATACCTTACTAATGTCTCGTCTAAAAAAAATAAAAGTTATTAAAGAGCAAAAATTAAATGTTGGCTTTTTTTTCTTTTTTTTTTTTTTTTTAAGGAGTAGCCCATGAAAATTCATACAAAAAATTTGTCGTTATTTTTAAAACATAACCTCGAAGAGAAGATATTGTATAATTGTGGTAGAGCTATGATAGGGTGGGAGCCATTAAATCATTAAAGATGACAAGGGCCCTGGCTAAATGTAAATTTGGATAATTTTATATTGGTTCATGTCGATAAATTATTTTTAAATGCCAATACCTACATAATTTTTCTTAAACTTGTATAAGACAAACTTCTTAAATTTAGCCCCATGTTTGGTGATGATTAAAATTGAATTTTTAGTAAATTTTGATAAAAATTGATGAAATGTGTGGTTGAAAAATTGTAAGACCCATAAAATATATGGTTTAATTGAATTGTTGACTTGACTAAAATTAAAATCAGTACCAAATAGGGGCTTAGTCTAAAACCATATTAATTAAATCACCTCGCAAAAAGTATAAATTTTTTGAAGTTATAATTTTATTTTTAAATTGTTTGTAATAGATATATTCTATGATTACATATAAAGGTCAAGTTTAGTGGCTGCTAATGGGTTATTCAGTTGATTTTATTATCTTGAACAAGTTGGTTCTTGATAATATATATTTACCTTAATTCTTTTGCGTGACGATGATTTCTTTATTTTTGTAAATAGATGAATGATTATATTGGTTGGTGGGTCATAAGTCGACCTCTCATGCACGTAAATAGTTTCCAAGTGATTAGATTTCACAAGATTTGAAATCTAGTTGTATGTGTTTACTTTATTGTTTTTGGTTTATATTTGTTGTTTAATAATGTCGAAATGACATTTGAAATGGTTGACAATTGTTTGTTAATGACATTTAGAGAGGAGTGGATCTATTTCACCCGTGTGTATGAGACATAAATGTAAGTCAATTTTCACAGTGATAAGAAAGAAAGTAGATCTGATTTGATTCTAATGGTCAAGTAAACATCTATCTCTAAATAAAAGCATAAGTATTTTTTTTTTATGAAAATTAATTGTCGTCATAAAAGAGTCATCAACTGCTCATTTTGGCCCAATAGTAGGTCCCGACTCACCCTCTGTGAACAAAGTTGGAGAGGAACTCTTTAGGTTTTCTAGAATTGGATTCGCACCAATATTTGCGTCACTTAAGTTAACATTCTTGCTTTCATGGTTTCACTTTATCCGCCACTACTCGTGTCAAGGTTTCCCTCTAAGGCGAAACACTTTCCTTGTGATGTATTTTTACATACCATAGTTTCGAAATATTACCTAACCTCGTTCATTTTTGGTACAAGATTGCTCAAGCAATAAACTATTACGCATTCATTCAAGGGTGATTACTAATAGGCAAACCTTCCAACTATATTTACACTATTATCTCTTTTATCACTAAATGATCATTTAAGAGCTCCCACTTATAAGTAAATTTTTTATTTTCATGGGAGTCAGAAATGAGAAATGGTATCCTCAAGTTTCACCCAACTAATTTTGAGGAGTGACAGCATTCCCTCTGAGTAGCCATCTGGGAGAATAGGATGCGAACACAATTTATATATATTTGGATTGGACATTCGAGAAGGGATTTTCCTCTCTAGAAGGGTGACAGAGTGCAACATAATTTTGTCTCCACACGACATCTGCTTTCCAACTAATGTTGCCTTCGCTAGGATTTTAACTTTTGATTCTCCGTAAAGAACATTACTGCTTTACCACTGCAACATGCCCATAGGGGCTAGCGATAGTAAAAATTTCATTGGCTAATAGCATTAATGAATTGATAAATATCCAATATTAATGGTTATTTGTTCACATCATTAGGAAAAAAATTTAATAAATTAGCATGAATCGTGAGAAAGAAATACATATTCAACTCCAGATTTATTAAAAATAAAATTTCATTTCTAGTTGTTATACTCAAGTTTCCTGTGTAACATAAAAATTCCGCACTCCGGAATTGTTATTTTTTTGTCTACTTCCAACAATGAAAAATGGACAATTCAAATAAAAACGAAAAGCTAAAGTTATGATGAGAAAGTATATGTCAAATTAAAGATTACATGGAGTTAGTGCCCATACGGAAAGTGTGATGCAAACTGCCACCCAAACCTCCACCAACTCTTACAGATGAGAAACGTGTATTCATTTCAATTATATCTTCAAAAATAAGCGGAGGGTCCCATCTTAGCCTCCCCCTACCAGGAGTTGAAAGATTCCGAAGTTTACACATTTCCGGTTGAAAATGCAATTGACAAAATTTTAGTTACAGTACTATTCAATCCTCTCTATCATGTATGCAACAAGCGTGTTCACACCAAGCTTTGTGCCCATGAATGGCAAAAACCAATAACAGTATTAACCAGAAAATGCAACCCATACTACAGAAAGTTTAACAAACTGAAAAGAAACCAGACTGAGATCATCACATAACAGCATAATTGAAATGGACCAAAAAAAAGGAGCATAAGAAATCACAAGTGCCATACAAGTGCAAGAACCAGTAATTCACAACGTAATGATTCGATCAAATGATAAAGAAACAACCCAGAGTACCAGATAAATGTGAAGGAAATACTTTCTATGAACTCACTTGGATGAACACGGAAAAACGTGTTGCAATAACAATATAAGGGTATGTTTGGCAGCGCTTGTTCTTTTACTTATGCTTCTAGTAGAAGAGCTCCATGACGAAGCTACCTTCGGTTAGCTTCCTCTAAAAGCTCTCCTAGTCGAACTAAGCACTTTCATATAATTATCCAAACATGTTCAAAAGCAACTTCTCAATCTCAAAAGCAACTTTTGACTTTCAAAAGCCTGCCCAACGAGCTCTAAGAACATGCTAGTTTAACCTCAACAGATGAAAACCTGAATGTATTTCATCCAGAAAATGTTTTGCGTAAAGCCTCTTATAATCATTCTCTCTCCTATTGCACAATGTCAATCTTTTCAATATAACAAAGTGCACATCAAAATTACTTACATACTGAAGAAGGCAGGTCCTCAGAAGAGGGTGAATATAGATCCTAATTAATCACATGGAAACACCAATAACAGCAGTCCAATTACAATAAAAATAGATACCATTTCCATTGTAAACACTCAAACAAAATTTAAAAGGTCATCCAGGGAAACAGATGCATAAATAAAACTTATAATAGGCAACCTGTTACAGGTAAGAAAAAATTACTACTGGTAAAATTTATCTTGCTAAGAAAAAGGAACTAGCTATTCAATGAACCACTCCAGATGTTAGACACACAGACCAGAATAGTAGTGTTCAACTGTTTCGAAGTGTTGAGATAATTTCTCAAGCAGATTTTTCAATCGAGTTTCCTCTACTTGCAACCATTTCACTCTCAGTGCAGCTAGATCCATAAAATGAATTGCAAAGTTTATAATATGTTAAATGCCTCAAAACCAAGCATAATAACAGAGAACCCTTCAAGTAACTAATATAAAAACTCGGTAGTTCTTATAATTTTTGTTAAGCTTCCACATTCGCATGAGTGACGCAGTTTGATACTCTGATTAGAACATGTAACAAGAGGATGGGTAGGCCAAAAATAACATGGTATGTGATAGCTGTAGACATCTAGTTGCTTTAGATCTTCCTGTAGAGGTACATGTAGATGTAGATGTAGATCTAGCAATAAACTGAACAAGTGGAGGAAAATGATTCATGTAGCCTACCCAAAATTTATTAGGAAAAGGCTGAGTTCGTTGCTGTAGCTGTTGTGAGCTTCTACATTTTCAATAGCTAAAGTGACATGGTGTTTAAGTCTGGCCTTGATAGTTTTGCAACTATTAATACGAGCATGGTATTTTGCCAATTAGTATACAGACTTCTGAGTGTATCATGTGTACATATTAACCACGTACCCTGAAAAATTCTCATCAAAATAATGTTCCGAGTTTCTCATATGAAGCACATTTTAAACATTTATCCACAAAAGCTAACCTGAGTTTTCTAACATAAGTGAAATTTTGAGAAGATTATAACTGCAGAAGTCAAGATAGCTTGAACTAAAGTTACAGGCCATGGTTCGAAGACTGCTATAAGCATGATGAAACATAGAGTAAAATATTCAAATCTATTACATAAACCAAATGGTTGACAATATTTAAATGCAGAATTCCGTATAAGAACAATGAATAAAGGTTATATGTCACAAGTCAAAGAAAGTAACGAACATCTCAAAACCACAAAACTCTCCATCGTATAAGAGACAAAAGGTGATACATGTCACAAAATGGGATAATCATTCCTGGTTAACTGCAAATATAAAGCCCGCTTGTATACCTGTGATCAACCTCGTAAAAGTCCATCTTGCCATCAGTAGCAGGCTGAAGAGAAATTCCAGACAAAGATGTAGCCCCATGAGCAGAAAACTTCACATAACCAACAACCTCAAGATCTTCCTCACCATCATCGCCAATATCCACAGGCATCCTTGCCCTCAACCTACCAGGATTACCCTTCAAAGGAATCTCATCAATATGCCATTTCAATTCTCTCTCAGACCTGTTCAAGACTGCCTTGGGTGATACTTTTAATAAAGTTGGGTCTACAGGTAGTTTCAGGATAAATGTGACATCATTTAAGGGTGCCGGTAAATCTGGATTGGAAACATACTGGATCATCACAGAAAGCAAGGTCCCACTGAGACGTTTGATAAGCCGCACCCTCAAAGGGAATGGAGTCTGTCTGGGTAGCAAGCTATATTTGATAATTGGTATAGGTTCCTCTGAAGGTGCAGTCCTCACATGAAACAAACCATTTCCAAGGCTGCTCACTCGAGAGCTTTGCATGACAAACCTTTTAACATCACTTGTACCTTCAATCTTAAATGAAAACTCTGTCTCTTTATCATCTGAAGAAGATTTTGGTGGCAAAGCACGCAAGTAAACCACACCCATTAGCCCAACTCTAGCAAGAAAGGATTCCCAAAACTCCGCATTAATCTCTTCCACGATATACATCTCTGGACCCTTCATTTCAGTTTTCTTCACCAATACATCCTCAATTTTGTCCCCAGCACCTTTAGCTACAGTAGCTGCTGGCGGCTCACTAGCCTCCAACAATTCAAGCCCACCAAGTCCCTGGTCCTTCTTAACCTTCTTAGGCCCAACGAACTCCGAAGCATCCAATCCACCACCCCAAGCATCATTGATACCCTCAAAATCCTCTGGCAACGTTGACCCATCAGTGCCAAACTCAATCCCACCATAATTCCCTTCAAACCCTTCTACACCTATATGTGTTGATTCAGTAGCTGCGGCTGGAGGTAAAGAGGTCACCTCAAGCCCTGCCAACGCCTTGCTCACATCAGAAACACCTGAATCCTTGTCCTTCTTAAACCCATCCATCAGCATTTCCTCTGGCTTATTTAGCCTATCACTGGCTGCAAATGGATCCTTCTCTCCCTCATCTTCCTCAACCTTATTCTGCTCCTTTTCCTCACTCTGCTGGAAAAGCCCTAGTGTCGCCGCAACGACCTCATCCCCGGCCTCCAACGTCTCAGCAGGCAACTCAAATGAAGCCTTCAAGAACAACTCCACGCCCGATTCATGATCCACAGCATTGGGCTCCACATTGGCCCAACTATCAGCCCCCCGAATCTTATTCTCAGTGTGGACTGCAGAATGCACCATTTTGGCTACCCCATCCCCGTGCATTGATGCCAGCATAGCAGCGAGCCTAATATTACTAACACCCCGCAAAACAATGTCCAATGCCATGTAAATCTCCACATATTTTTTACTCAATTTTTCTGGGGTTACGTCCACCCCACGACAGGCAGTTACAATCACACTAACAGCTTGATTAACTATGTTAATGCATTCAAACACGTTGTTGTTGGAATCATCAATGGTGGTAATAGCAAGCACATAAATAGAGTTAACAAGGCGGTAGACAACCCGGTAACGTGACTCAACACCAACAATTACCTGACCCGACGAGGCGGCTAAAGGGTCATCGCCAAGCGAGTCTGACGGACCGGTGGTGGTGGAATCAGAGGTGCTGGAATTTGCAGCGGCAGCGGTCGGGTGGTGGGCTTTGGAGGAGAAAGAGTGGCGGGTATTGCGGAAGGAGGACACGGCCATCAGGGCCCGGGAAGGTGGAAACCATTCGCGGGTTTGGAGGAGGACGTCGGGCCCATTAGTGGGTTGGAGTGAAAGAGCGAGACAGGACATCTGGGTCTGATTGATCTTTGTTTCAAATGCTCAGATCTGGATTTTTCCTTTGGTCGCCGGCGGCGGAGAATTTGATTTGCAGATCGTCGATCGCAACTGTGTCAGGGGGATAGATTTCTTCCGAGATCAGAGCATTGAGTAAGGAACGTGGAAATTGATCGGTATACAATCCTTCGTGCACATAGTACAACTCTACAACTTTGAGTTAATTGTGCGATAATCACTGAACTTTGGATTGCTCACTGAAAATTTTTGAGATATCGAATTTTGTCCACTAAATTTATCCAAACATTGAACGTTACTCACTAACATAACATCTGTTTCAAATCTTTAACAGAATTATTGACGTAGCTAACGAAATGCACACGTGAGACCTCGCCACGCTATTAATAAATTATTATGTGTTCGACTTCTCACTAATCTTTAAAAAATGTCATCGATTGCTTATTAAATTTTGAAAAACGTCTTCGATTGTTCATTGAATTTTGAGGTAATTGAATTTTGGCCAATAAACTTATAAAAATGACATCGACATGTTATTCGTTAAAAAATATGTACCCCAACGACGCAAATCGCATAAAAATAATAAAATGGACAAATGAGTTCAGGTTCTCGATATCACGAAAAATGATTACTCAATTACACAATAGTTAAATTTAATTTGAATATACTTTTGTAAAATTTTAAGTATTTTCATCTTTTGAAAAATTCAAAGTTATTTTTTATTTCGTTGTTAATTTTAAATTTATTGTGTATTTCGTTGTACAATCCATTTAATTAAAATTACTATGTGTTTCATTAAAAAATCCATTTTTTATTAATTTATTATGTTTTTCGTTGCTAAATTCAAATTTTATTTTAATTTAGTTTTAACAAAGAAACACGCAATAATTTGTATTATTCAAATGATGGAAATAGCGTAAAATTCTAAAAAAATATGATAAAATAAAATTTAATTATTGTATAATTGAGTAATCATTTCTCGTGGAATCGACAACCCGAACTCGTTTGTTCACTTCAATATTTTTACTCGACCAGTGCGCTTGCGGTACACATTTTTAACCAACAATAGTTCGACATCATTTTTATAAGTTTAGTGGTCAAAATTCGACCACCTCAAAGTTCAATAAACAATTAAAGACGTTTTTCAAAATTTAATGAGCAATTAAATACTTTTATAAAGTTTAGTGAATAATCGAAGACGTAGCAATTTATTAACGGCGTGGCGATACACCACGTGTGCATTCCATTTGCCACATTACTAATTCTATTAAAGATTTGAAACAAATGTTATGTTAAAATGAATTTGTTATGTTTGAATAAATTTAGTGGCTAAAACTAAACATGGCAAACTTTAGTAAGCAATCGAAAACACAGATTTAAGTTTAGTGACTATTGGAACAATTAACTCCATTTTTACATTTGAAAAAGGCAAAATTGCATATAGTTCTCCAAACTTTGATGCATGTTGTCCTTGGTCCCCATTCTTCAAATTAGGGCATTTTCATGTTCAATCTCCAATAGACTCTTTCTATAAAGAGAGTCAATGAACAAGATTAAGGTGATTTCACTTGAACGCCATTATAAAAGAGAAAAAAGGACAATTCACATGACTTAATAGAGTTGTACAAGATACATAGATTTTCAGCCCACGTGTAGTGGTGAATAGAATGGAGTTGTAGAACGATTCGTACGATTAATTTCAAATCTATTGTAAATAAAACTTAACTTGATGCTAGCTATATATAGAATATACTATAAACTCGACTTGTAAAACTCAACCCGAGTGTTAAATTATGAGTTTTAGATCAGTATCAAGGCAAATCACAGAGTGATGCAACTACAAGGAAAGTTGATATTATTAATCCAATTCTTACATAGTCGACACGATCAAAGTATCTTATTGCATCTCGTGGCAAGAAACAAAAATTTATGGACTTCTTCACCTACAATTTAATGGACAGGGATAATGAGACACTTCTAATTTGTCAAGAGCAACAGTCGAGTCACCAAACTACTCAATTCAAATAAATTCAGGGAGCAAAAAATAACTCACCCGTTTGAAGCACAGCTCAACATTGCTGCAGCACAACAGATCATAGCTGTGTTACTGTGTGTGCGTAAAACTCCAATTCTAAAAACTTGCAGCCGGCACAACATGGAGTTAAAATTAACGAGACAATCCTCCTTTCTAAAGCTTTGAACTCCATAGCGAGCTTTATGTCACACCGGGTTGTTTCCCTAAAAGACTAAAGAAAATTTCTTCAAAACATTCTCCAGGGTTCAAAGATTTATCCCATAGCATGCAGCCGAGCCAATTGTTACCCGTCAACAACTGTTGGTTCACCAAGGGCTTCCATCGTACCTTTCAAAGGTATAGCAAAGTTCTCCGAGTTAAACCACCCCATTACAAGTTTAAATCATTTTTGGATGTTTGTACATTGTCGAACCACTTAAATTCTAGGGTGTCGATCTCATTGTTCATTTTTTTTTTTTCTTTTCACTTTTGCACAACAATCATAAACAGTAAATGATGCTTGTATGATCTTTTTTTTTTTTTTTTTTGGGGTTTTTTTTTTTTTTTTTTNGTCGAACCACTTAAATTCTAGGGTGTCGATCTCATTGTTCATTTTTTTTTTTTCTTTTCACTTTTGCACAACAATCATAAACAGTAAATGATGCTTGTATGATCTTTTTTTTTTTTTTTGGGGGATTTTTCTTTTCCCAAGTTGATACAGAAATTTGTCAGTATTCCTAGAAACATCATCTCTTGTTTTCCATTTTCATTCCCATTCATTTTTTAAATCAAGAAAAGACTAGGGAACCGTAGTTAAACCGAAACAACGATGTTGATTGACTAGAAAAAAATTGTCATCATGTCTACTTTGTGTGTGTGGGTGAGGGTGGTTTGTCTTTGCATGAAAACTTCAATGGTTTAAAACCAATTAAATGTCTTCCCAATGCTAGTCTAAAGATTCATCATGAATGAATATCTCATCACCGTTGTCTAGAGCTTTGAATGAGGGCACTCCTATAAATTTTCTTATAAAGGGACCCAAGACTATCTCTATCACTTTCTCTTGTGCATTCGAGCTCTTATGGAATACTTTTGCAAGTTTGATGTGACTTGCCTTCAAAGGTGAGTTGACCTGGTAGGTCGAGTTGGAACCGAGCTTTTCACAAGCTAGGTTCCATTGAGACTGGAAGGTCTAGCCACTTTAACACCATTACATATTGCACAGTTGGCAAAAGTTTGGCCTCAAGACAAAATTGAAAATCAGTTTGTTTCTCAATTCCATTACTCAAATGTTGATGATGGCTGCGAACCATCACTAATCTAGAAGTACCCTCCATCAAGTATAACGGTGGGAATGGGATAGACTGCGCCGTGGTCTAACCTGTCTTGGAGATTCGAGCTTAGCTCTTCAGGCCGGTGGTCCATGCTGATTTTTTTGTTTTGCCAAAAATTATCTATAACACTAAAGAATTGAAAAGTACATGTTGGGTCGACCCGAGCTTACACCTTACCCATGTGCCCCTAGGTGCAATCACATATCAACCAGCTAAGAATGCATATTATAGGCAAAACCAGTATGTTATTCTATAGGACATAACAGTAGCTTGTGAATAAGATACTATGATAATATGAAGGCAACAATTTAGGTTCAAATGTAGGAACTACAAAAAAAATATAACCAAACAGACCACATGCAAAAAAGCTAATCTAAGCAGGCATGTATTCTTGTGTTTTCGTGATTATCAGGCATCCAACGGTCCCCGACCAGCTATTGTTAAGTTGAGTCCCGCATAATACCGTGTATCAAAGATGCCTTTGGTATTTCTTTTGATCATCGATTTCATCACATTTGTTGCAACTTTCTTGCAGTAGATCGGAGTCTTTTTTTGGACTATCCAACGCCCACTTCTCCAGTTCCTCGTCTTTTTCCTCATTTGTGTTCCTTTCACTCAGTTTCATCCGATTCCTCTCGGCCCTCTTCTTCAAGGACTCCAACAATTTCCTCAAAGCCTTATCCTTGTCGCACCGGTTCTTGATCAAAACCTCACTGATGTCGGCAGGTGTCATTTCCGCCTCATCAATCACACCCTCCAATACCTTCAAAACTACTCCATCCAACTGATCATCCTCACATTCCAAGTAATTCCTGAAAAGAATTTTCAATGCAGAAAAAGAACAATAACTCATATGTATATGCATGTCCATCCTCCCACTTCTCAGCAATGCTGGATCAAGCTTCTCAACATGGTTCGTCGTGAACACAAAAATCCTCTCATTCCCACAACAAGACCATAATCCATCAGTAAAATTCAATAACCCCGAAAGAGTTATCGTATTTCCCCCATCCTCACCCCGATTAGACCCGGGTAGGGATGAAACATTATAGTTATTGTTTCCAACCCCATTCTTATTCCTATTAGCCAAATTTATAGAACAATCTATGTCCTCAATAACAATAATCGATTTCGAGCTGGTTTTCATCAGTAACTTCCTCAATTCGGAATTCGTATTCACCCCAGTCAATTCAAGATCGTAAATATCATATCCAAGATAATTAGCCATGGCTGCAATCATGCTAGATTTTCCAGTTCCAGGAGGACCATATAACAAATACCCTCTTTTCCAAGCTCTCCCAGTCCTTTGATAAAAAGACTCTCCATTAGCAAAATCCAAAAGATCAGCCATAATTTCAGCCTTCTTCAAAGGATCCATTGCAAGTGTTTCAAAAGTACTTGGATGCTTAAAGGGCACAGATTCCCAAGGGTGGCCTCGAGAATCTACTGAACCCCCATGTGAATTTGTGTAAAGAAAACGATCTTGGTGTTCTCTACGTAAATCGTTAGCCTTTTTCATGACGAAATCTAAATAAGATCCCAATACAACAGTCTTGTCCTTTTTTTTGGCACTTAGAATAAACCCTCGTTTCTCCTCCGGCAATGGCCGCCAAGAAAATGTTTGTGTTTGCCTCTGAGTAATGACATGTTCCCATACAACTTTTACGCCATTGTAGGAATCTACTAGGCGGTCGTTGTTGGAAAGGTCGAAGGTAATGGAGCTGGAATTAAGGCCGCGGTTGAGGCTGAGGCGGTTGGCGGAAATGGCGGCGGAGCTGCTGAGATAGAGCTGCACGGCGTTGTAAAGCTCGTTGGTGTTGACACCGTCGACTTCTGTGATTTCGTAGTAGCAGTACAATGTGAAGGAGTTAAAAATTTTGTGGAAGAATTTAAGAAAGGCAAATCGGAGTTCTTGTGGGAAGATTGTGTGTAGAATGGTCTGGCAGAATGCCCACAACCCCATCATCGAAGCTATGGTTGTCCAAAACTCCTTCATCTTTCGATGTTTATTTCTTCCTTAAACGTGTTTAAGGAGGAAGAAGAAGTATGTACTTATGGTTAGATATATATGTGTGTGTATATTGAGAGCAGAGAGGGATTGTGTGAATATGAGAGAGGTTCTGTGAATATGAGAGACGGATTGTGCTTGATTTATGGAGTAGATTCATGATATTATTTAATATTTAAGGCATAGAGATGAATTATGCTAGATTTATAGATGATATTATTAAAATTTTGAATGTGTACTGGACATATTTCTAACAAAATAGAGAGAATTCATTTATTTCACTAATTAAACTCTAATTTGTCTCGACAATTTAATTTTAAGTTTCACAAATTCATCATATTGTGTCATTTATGGCTTCTGTAACTAACTAAAATTGCTTAGTTGACAACCATACACTAATTAATCTTCCCTGTAATCATACAATGGCACAAGGAATTGAAGGACTATAACAATAACAATATATTTAGAGTAAAATGTTAAATGACATATTTAATGCTTTTATGACATGGTATAATTGTAAATTATTGATTTACCTTGCAATGATCAATACAACTATCAATAATAAATTTTTATCAATTTGGGAGTCGTGAAATTTGAAATTAAAATATTTGAGAGAGAACATTTTTTATCCGTCACAAAAGGACGTCGGTTGCCAAGGTTTCATAGGTTAGGGATCCGAGTTGTTAGAAAACCGAAATTCAAGACCTCATCATCACAACCTTAAAAGGATCGAAATCCGAGGTGAAATTTATTAATTTGATTAAATTGAAAAAGTAAAATGGTCAATATATTCGAAATTTGATCTTTTAGAGATTAAACCATGGTTTCCATCACCAAAGTACCTTTGGCATAGACTATTTAAAGTTTGAGACACCGAGTGCTAGAAATCAAAGGTTCGGTACACCATGTCCAATTTATCCTTTAGAAAAACACGAAAAAATTTCGTTGAGCCTAATTCAGTATGCACACTAAAAATTCGAGAGGTTATTCGGTGCCATTTAAATGTGATCAACTTTGCTCGCTCTACATCCTTGAGACGAGACGAGGCAAAGAGCCTTTCAAGACCGAAGAGGATTGGCTAGCTGGGCATGCATGAGAGATTGACAAGCGAGTACAAGGAATAACATCACAATTCATAAAAAAAAAAAAAA
>CAIGRP010131337.1:0-16958 GCA_903798385.1 Fraxinus cuspidata
ATTGTTGGAAAGAGATCCTTGAGCTGCGTGTGGGGTTGATTATTCACGTGTGATTGTATAATTGTACGAACATAAAAATGATGAGAGAGAGAAATGGAGAGTTTATAGAGATAGAGAGGGAAAGTGTGTAAATGATTATTGATGGTAGTTTAGTGTTAGGTTTGTCTCATATTTATATGGTAAATTTTTAACCATGTGTAGAAAAGTGAGAGAAAATGGCTAGATGTTAGGGATGGTAAATGTATAAATGGTGTATTGTCATTAAAATTGTCAAATTAATACCTTTAATCATGTGGTCAAATCAATTAACTTGGCTTAAAACTTGGTGTAAATGATGCATGTGGTCAAATCAATTTTCTTTATTTGCATGGTCAATTCAATTACATTGGCTTGAAATGTGGTGTGAATAATGCACGTGGTCAATTAATCATCCTTAATCAAGACTAATTAGCATACTTGCACATGTTTTAAGTATGATTTAATCTAACTTCCAAGTTTCAATTAGGTCCTCAAACTATTGATCAATAACCAATAAAGTCATTAGACTAGGTCATTTACCAATAGAGTCATTAAACTTTAATAGTAGCGCACCTAAGTCCTGAATTTAAATCTAATAACTAGTGGTAAAAATTTGGGATGTTACATGGAANACCAATAAAGTCATTAGACTAGGTCATTTACCAATAGAGTCATTAAACTTTAATAGTAGCGCACCTAAGTCCTGAATTTAAATCTAATAACTAGTGGTAAAAATTTGGGATGTTACATGGAAGCACTCCAATAGTTTTTCTATGCCATGATCTATATAGTGATTGTTAAAAATATGGCAAAGATAAAAAACTTAATGTGTAATTATAGCACATAAAATGCATAATTATAGTACATAAAAGTATTTAATACACTGTATTTTCAACCGTTCTGTTTTTATTTTTGGAATGCAATATTTTAGAAACTGACAAGTGTCTTTATATAGCTTTCTGGTTCTAGTGGTGATGAGAACATCGTGGTTTTATTATTTGCACTCAAGGTTTTCCCATATCTTATGGTCATATCGGATATTCTTGCTTTTGACATTTTTAAAGAGGATTTAATTAGATCTTTTGCGCACTTCTATTCGTGCATAAAATGATTGGAAAACCTAAGCAACTGAATATTAACTCTATATAATTTTGATCAGATTAAATTGTCCTGAAGCTGCCATGCGGAGTTTACAGCTGGCTCGTCAGCATGCATTGAGTGAGCATGAACGATTAGTTTATGAGGGATGGATTTTATACGACACTGGTCATTGTGAAGTTGGGCTACGGAAAGCTGAGAAGTCTAATAGTCTCCAAAGATCCTTTGAGGCTTTTTTCCTAAAAGCCTATGCATTAGCTGACTCTAGTCTAGATCAATCCTCTTCATCCACTGTTACATTGCTTCTTCAAGAAGCCCTGAAATGTCCCTCAGATAGGCTTCGGAAAGGTCAGGTATGATTTTTTTATAGTTTGTAAAAAACCCTCAATATTGGGTTGTGAGGCTCAAAAGGAGGTACAGCATTCTCATCAGTTTATTGTTGTGTGGCGTTGGTGATCCTCAATCTTGAATACCAGACTACATCACCTATCGGTAAACTTAAAAACTATCATGAATGTGTGAGGTTTTTGGAGACAATTATAGTGGTAGTTGCATGCAGGAACTCACTCAACCTGTCTTAATTTTTATTTGACCCCAGATCTCGTATAAATTTAGCCATCAAACTCTGATTAACTTTAGACCACGTTTCACTAAGCTTAAAAAGTTCACGTAGAGATTAATAATTTCTTGATTGGGAAAATTTTGGATATGAGTTGCCTAGCCCTTGTTTGATCCCCATTTTGGGGTGAAATGTGATTTTGAATAATGATTTTTTGAAGAATGTGTGGTTAAAAAATAAGTAAAAGTTTTTGGTTTACATGTAAAATTATTTTATGGGAGAATCTGTTGTTCAAAACGAGTTTTTGAAAAAATGGAGGCCAAACATAGGTTATTTAAAGTAACATATCCAAATTAGAAACTAGAAGTTACCTTAGCCCCTGTTTGGTACACATTAAAATTTTCATTCTAATTCTTCTACTCATTTTCAACCAGACATTCTTCAATAAAATAATATTTTTCACAAATCTTTTCCTTCTTTTTCAACCACACATTCTCCATCAATCTACTATTCTATAATACATTATTTCAAAATAATGTGGCTCAAACACACCCTTAATGTAACTTTTACCTTTTTTAAGCTTAACATGCTCTTAGTAATAGTTGATATGTTCAATTTTTCATACCTGTAAGTTGGTGATAATGTACCCTACCTGGTCAAACCTTCGTTGAACTCATTTATGGCTTGTGCACAATGATATAATCGCTTTCTGAAAGAAACAATCACTTGACAAAAGAGTTGATTTTGGCGTTCTTTGCAGTGTATATTCTATTCTTTTCTCAAATCAACTTCCTATTTCTTTGCTCGACATTTTCCCATTAATTTTCTGTTTCTTACTGACCTGCCTGTCATATAATTGATTTGCTCCAACATTTATTGATCTTTTTTGTATGTATGGCTAGGCCCTAAACAATCTGGGAAGTGTCTATGTTGATTGTGGTAACCTAGATGAAGCAGCTGATTGCTACATCAATGCCCTTAAAATTCAGCATACCCGAGCCCATCAAGGCCTTGCCCGTGTCCATTTCTTAAGAAATGATAAAAATGCTGCATATGCTGAGATGAGTAAACTGATAGAAAAGGCAAGGAACAATGCATCTGCCTATGAGAAAAGGTCTGAGTACTGTGAGCGTGAACTCACAAAGGCGGATCTAGAGACGGTCACTCGATTAGATCCTCTCAGGGTTTACCCTTACAGATATCGAGCTGCAGGTTAGATTTTTTCTTCAATTTTTATGCCTCTACCTGAAAAACCACGGAACTGCTACTTCTCACCCCTTATCTTCTAATGTTTATAATTGATAATTTCTTCCTCCTCCTTGACCTTTTGTTTGGGAGGGGGTGGGTGGGCGGACCAAATTCCACATTGAAGATTTTTCTACAGAAAACTGGAAGCAACCAGCTAATGAGGTCACGTTAAGATATTGACGGGGGACCTACATATAAGAAATGCCGAGAAGCCCAAGACAATGAGGTCACATTTGGTGCACCGGATTAGACCGGATAAAAAATTAGTATAACTTATAAGAATATTACTTAGTAGATGGTATTATGGTGGATAATAATCTTAAAATTTTCATTTGAAAAAATGTCACTTGCTATCTCTTTTTATATCCAGCCTAAATCATACCTCCAACCTTAAGATTATGCTATACGGTTGATAGTGCAAATACCTATCTTTTGAATGAAAAATTAAAGAATGTTCCACCTTAATCCATCATCTGTACTTACTATCTATTATAATTTTATACTAAATTCTTTGGACAGCCTAATCCAGTGCACCAAACGTAGCCTGAAGGTGGTAAGTGTGTATATAAGACAGTTATCTATTGTCAATTGGATTCCCTTGTTTATCTCATCATTTATCTAATTTAGAGATTACATGATGAGAACAAAACAATATTATGCTAGAGAATTTTGGAAAGGAAAAAGGTACAGGTTAATCATAATGTTATCGTGTGTCCAGGATTGAGTGCGAAATCACTAAGAGATTGGCCTCCAGCAACCTTGGTTTGAATGTCGAAAAATGATTAATGTAGCCGACCTCACATTTATTTATAACAAGACTTGTTTTTATGTGCTGTTATTTGGTTGAACTGCTCTTTTGCTCTCTCTATACATTTGTTTCGAAAATTGGATTCATAGTCTTGCCGACTTCCTCTCATTGATTATTCATTTTGTGTTTCGGGGTGTAAGGGATTGTTGCTTCAACTCGATCTTATTATGTTTCTGACGGTGAATTCAAACTGTTTACTTTGTAGTGTTGATGGACAATCGCAAGGAGGATGAGGCGATTGCAGAACTGTCGAGGGCTATTGCATTCAAAGCAGATCTTCACCTTCTTCACCTACGCGCTGCATTCCACGAACACATTGGTGATGTTACAGGTGCCCTGCGAGACTGTCGAGCTGCTCTTTCAGTCGATCCCGATCACCAAGAGATGCTGGAACTTCATAGTCGAGTAAACAGCCAAGAACCTTAGACCATATTGGGGTAAGAAAAAGGAAAATGCCTAGTTGGTGTTGTTTGGGGGAAGATGGAAAAATCTTAGTCTTGTAACGTACCGTGCATGTTTGGTATACAATATTAGATAGACAAGATTTGAGTTTCATTTTCTTTTCAGTCTTATCTAATTTACCTTACCAAACACACCGTTAGTGTATACTAGTGGGTGACTCTGTAATGCTACAAACGTACCTTGTATCATCTTATTTTCACTAATATTTTTGGCGAAATTTTGTAATATGCTTTGAATTGTTTGTCAATATATAATTTATTTTTCTGATTTAAATGTGGCTTTTCTTGAGCTTGGGCACTTGAATTTTTCTAGTTATCTTTTCTTACGAGGAAATTGGGGGCAAATGGTCTCAAACCTTTGTTCATATTAAGTTTTTGTCTGAACGTTTTAAAAGTGGCGTAAATGATCCTTCTGGATGGATTCGATCCAAAATGGCCTTTAATATAAATTGCATCTGTTGTCCAAACTATAGTGAAAGAAACAGTCACGTTCCTAACTAATTTTTTCGTCTAATTTTTGTCTTAGACCTCCAAGAACATAAAAGTAAGTCCCTCTCATTCATATATTTTTAAAAAGACAAAAAAAATATGAAAAATAAAGAGAGCCCACGACACCATCTATATCTCCGCCGCACAACTCATAACGGCCACCACATACACACCCATAACGACCATTTTTACCTCTACAACCATCATCAATTCAGCTTCTCCACAAATCACAATCTGATGCAAATGTTGGAAAAAAATGAGGTGAATGGCTGACTTTGACATAAATTTTGAGTGGGACCCGTTTGCTTATTTTGAAAAATCAACATTGATTTGTGTTCTCCTCCGTGAGAATATCGAAATCATTTATTTACTTGTTAAAAATGAAGCTCGGGTAAATGAGAAATTGGAGTTCAAAGTGGACCATTGGAATATGATTAATGTTGGAGGGAAAACTAAATTTGAGTTTATCCCACATAACTAGTTTATGAAAGTAAGAACCACTTTATATATGGCTACACCTTGGAAGGGTGTAATCATGCGTAGCTTAGAGGATCTCTCCACGTGTGCGCGCGGAGGATGCGAATCACAGACCGAAATAGGATTCGAACTTTGAACTTGTGTGAGGGTGCGACCCGCGTACTGAATGTCAAACCGAATGGACCAAAAATTGGCTCCTTGTGAGGGTCTACATTGTCTGCATTACAATTCCAAAACACGCGAAAAATCTCTATCTGCATACAAAATTGTTCTCTGTCTACATACATAATTTACTGTTTGTCAAGGTCTTGGTGGTGATATTGTTCAAATACTAAATCGGTTAATGTTTGTCAAGGTCTTAGTGGTGATATTGTTCAGATACTAAGTCAATTCGTCATAGTAGAATCCGCAGTGTTCGAACTCTACTGATTTACCGTTGTATCTTGGGAAACAAACGCTCAAATTAAATCTCAAGCACCTACGATGATGGAACGAATCTGTTTTAAGGAAACTGTGTTCACACAAGTCTCAAATTTTAAAGTACAATTGAATTTTTATTCTCATTATTTAGATTATTTGTTCTATTTTATCGTTATTTATATAACTTATTTTGTTTGTTGTGATTAACAAATTATTTAATCTGCTATATCTTAGCTATTATTCGGTAAGTTATTGTCCACACGGTAAACTGCATATCCTGTATGTTTTTTTTTTTTTTTTTATGATACCCAGGTATACACCTTCGGCGACTAATCATGAGGTCTACGCCTCGGCCCCTCAAGACGCAGACCAGATAAACCGCGGGATGTGCCCCAAACTGGTAAGGGTCCAGAGCCCCCACACTGATCTGTCAAAGTGCCGAGCGAGTCAACACTTGTTGCACCTTGCCTTTCAGGATAAATCATGCCTTCCAAGAGAGAGTCTGCCTTCCAAGAGCCCCATGAATCAAACTCGCGATCTCTGAACTGCCAGCAACTAAGAGCCCCGTTCTTTGCCAGTTGGGATGTGCCCCGGGGGCGCATATCCTGTATGTTAGTTGCATATATGATATGTTAGTTGTATATCCGGTATGTTAGTTGCATGTTCGGTAAGTTGCATATCCAGTATATTGTAAATCCGATATTCGTTCATGAATATTTTATCTAACAGCAAATGCACTGGAACACCATGGCTGCCTGAAGCAGAAGACATAAAAATCACCTCTCTCTTACCCATCCACTCGATCAAGACAAAAAACGCAGTTGAGAGAAACATTAATTTGAAGAAGAAACGCAGAAGCGTGATTTGTTCACATCGATTCCATGGGTCTAATATGTTTGTCATTAATTCCAAAACAGGAATTCGATTTACAAGTTACAACAATAGAAATAAGATTGTAATTCTGTTCATCATCTTCCGTCCTCAAAAGGTTTGGATATTTTCTACTATATTTTCTTTTAGTGGGTAGTCGTATTCTGATGTTACAATGGCTGCAATTGCTTCAAGATTCATCAAATGTGTAATTGTTGGCGATGGATTTGTATGCTCATTTGCTACATCAGCAACACTTTTCCCATTGTCAGACTGCTTTTATTTCTTGCTAAAAATTATTGTAATTTTCCATTTAGGTTCGTAATTTGTTGTGATTTATGGCTGAATGTACGTTGTGCAATCTTGTACTTCATTTTTTTTCGCTCTTTTGCGTTTTATTGAAGATGAACATTTAGATATAGCCCAAAACCTTGCACTCTGTGTACATCTGTAAAGAAAATGATGTAAGCTTTACACAAAGCAGTTTCTCTACAATAGAAGGAGTCGAAGTTAAGAACTTACTTTTAATTATTAATTTTTTAAGTAATTATTGTTTATTAAAGACAAAGACAGAGATAGATTTATGTTTTGAAAAAAAATATATTAATAAGGACTTACTTTTAATCTCTCAAAGTCTGGGGACAAAACAAGACGAAAAACGAGGTAGGAGACGTGATTGTTTAAGTAGAGACTACAAATAAATTTATACTAACAACCCTTTCGGACGGAATACATCCAAAAGGACCATTTGCGCCAAAAATGAGAAGGTTTAGAGATCATTTGCGCTACTTACTAAAGGTTTCAATAAAAACGTAATATGAGCAAAGATTGGGAACCATTTGCGCCAATTTGATTGGGCTTAAATTCTGATCATCACCGTACCAATTTGAGTGTTAATTGAGTACTCTTATTTAGAACAAATAGTGTCATTTGAGATGACAATATCTGTGACACTAAATTATAGGTTCAATCAAATGAAAACATTTAGGGTTTTGTTATAGAACTTATCATGTGTAGCTACGTGTGAACGGATGTTAAAACATTATTCATATTTATTAAGTTAGGCCGTCCAGAAGAGGTCTAGCTCGACACATTTTCGGTACAATCTATCTATTAGCCCCTCCAAAAGTGACACGATATGTAACGTCGCTTGAGTTACTCATGACCTAACTCACACAATAATGACATTATTTTCATGTGCATATTTGGCTAAAGCTTTAAACCTGCAAATAAGTAAAGTTTTAGATCAGTAATATATTTTGTTGGTCAAAATTGTAAATAATTATTTTTTATTAAAACTAATTCTTTGTATAATAGCCGCTGTTTGGTATAGATTAAAATTATATTTTTAGTAGATTTTGATAAAAAATAATATAATGTGTAGTTTTGAAAAATCATCGATTCAATGAAATATATGATAAAAATTAATTATTGATTTTGACTTTAAATTTTTATCAACTTTTATACTACACCAAACAAGAGCATAGTAAATTTGACTTATGTTGCCAACTATGCACTAATTGTGAACTAAACGTACACGAGATAAAATATACTAAATAGTGACCCCTTCGGGGGTGGTCGAGTTGGTAGAGCAGGTGAACGCGGAGATCAAAAGTTTGAATCCTTTGCCAACACTTTTTCGGTCGAGCCCGTCGCACCGGACTTGCCTAGTGCGATTTACCTCTCCTGTGTGGTTTGCGGATTAATGTACATGAAGTGGAGTTTACCTAGTGCGCACTCACAGTTGTGTGGGCTCCACACCTTCGAGGTGGTGAGGGTTTCGCGGTGAGTAGCGGCTGCGAATTTTTACGTAAAAAAAAAAAAACTAAATAGTGAAGATAAATTATAAAAAATTAAATGGATTATGTCTTGCAAATCTTCTTTTAAGTGGATCGTGTGTTAGACATTATCTACATTTTTTATTAACGTGTAAATATTTTAGGGCAATATGCCACACTTCTAATGTAATCCACATTTTCATTGGAGATGTTCGATATTTTGCACAATTTAGTCCCACGATAGGCGGAGATATCAATAATATCATGCTATATACTACTTTGTCGTCAAATTTTTACGATGTCTTAAAAACAATTTTTAGAATAAAATGCCAAGTTTTATAATCTTATAAAAGTTTTTATATTTCACGAGAATGAAATACCATCCTATAACAAGCACCCGGCTCATCTTCTCTTCTTCTACAGCATTTGTTTGTCTACCAAATTATCTATTTCTTCATTCAAAGTCATGAATGTGTAATAGTGTATTCTATCAAGGAAACATTTTCCTTAAATGGGAACAACATATTGAAAATTTATATTACCATTCACATCACGACACCTATGGTTGATAACGAGAACAAATTAATACTAAAATAAAGAACTCTGGTGTTTTCTAGAACATCAAAAGAAGGTTCATTTTCAAATTATTAAATTCAATAAATTATTAATTATCCATATATATATACACACACACACACACAGGAAGTCTGTGGGCTGTGGCCTTTGTTTATGCAGCTGTATTGTTATAATATATTAAAGTAATGCAACTTGACATAAGATATTTCTTCTTTTTCTTTTTGTATCAACCTTTGAGATGGCTGGTCGTGCCAATTTCCTTAATCAACACATGACAATATTACTCTTATGTCTGACGGCATCTCGGATCTCATGTTCTCTAGATTTTCAGCTTATCTGCCATTTGCTGGGTTGTCTCGCATTAGCATCAAAAATATTATATAAATTTTTTTTTTTTTTAATAAAACATGGTGGATTGAAGGTTTTGTCTTTCTTGCTTTTATTTTTCTGATTGGGATCTTCTTCATTTCGATGAAATAGATAAGAGACACGTAAGAGTTCACGTGTTAATAAGGTTAAATAATTAAAAAGCGAACTTTAGATAAATATAGCCCCATTTTTTTTTTAAAGAAAGTATTTTGAAATAGTAAATTGATGGAGAACGTACTGTTAAAGGTAAGAAATTTATTTAGATTTGAGCGTAATATTATTTTATTGAAGAATGTGGGTTGAAAAAAAAAGAGAAAAATGTATTTTAGAAATAATAAGGATCAATCAACGACAACACATATAAATATGAGAATTAGAGAGATGTTACACGTACATTAGGGTATACACCCGAGTTTACACCTCTCTCACATGTAGAGGGTCCTCTCTCACGATAAATTATACGACGGGCCCCCTCCATGTGAGGGAATGTAAATCCTAGCATACGTCCTTGAATGTACAAGTATAATTTTCCTAAGAATTAAAAGTTTATAATCTGGCAACTCGAGATGCACTTGAACCCCTTCAATAATGTATCTTCAATATACGACCGTGTATATTAATGGAATTTTGAGTTGGATTATACTACTGTACATAAAAAATATACATAATTGATTACATAATATGATGTGAACAGAAACGATTGAATGACAAAGTTGATTGTATTTTAAATTGACAAGTGGTAGAATGTCATGCGACATTATGTAATCTATTATGTAAATCTTGACGTCCATGTTGCAAGATCGTTTTGAGTCTGCATTTTCTTAAATTTTATTTTTTGTTCTTGTCAAAGAGAAGTTAATTCTTAAGAACGATGCACTTTTATTGAACAAATTGGAAAGAAAAAGATAAAGTAAAACTTATAATTCAATTATTTTGGATCTTGTTTTATCACTGTCTTTATTTATATTTTTTATGTTTGTAATTTTATAATAATTATTAACTTTACCTAGAACTTTTGATGATGTTGTGTCACCTTTCACATATCTTTGGATTAAACGATTATGCATATATGCGAATTGGTTACTAGAGGAATATATGTTCTCTCACCAATTTTTATACAATAGGGCCTTCTCTTTTTCTGCAAAGTTTTACTCGTGCTTTGTGAAGTTAAAAAGAGGATAATTTTGATTGCTTAGTTATGTGTTTAAATACCTTTTTGCGACTTTTTGTAGATTCGACGCTTATAATAAGATAAATAAGTCACGAGAACTCAAGCCAAAAAAGAAAAGACTTATTATAAGTCTATCGCGGATTCAAACTATAATAAAAAAGACTTATAATCCATTCACGACTTAGTGGCAAAGCCCATGCCTATTGGCGAGCATGATCCCTTACTTTTACCCAGTTAGTTTCAACTAAAATTAGCCATAGTTTATCACTATTTTTTTTTTCTCTTTTTACGACCATACATTTTTCAATTAAATGATATTAGACGCAACTCAAAAAAATTTCATTCATATTTCATTATACAATTTTTATCAATCTACTATTTCAAAATATATTTCACACATAAAAAAGTCAACTATTTGCTCTTAAATTGTGCAATCTAGTGGTGACGATCACTAATGTCATACCCAATGGTAAGTGGGACTCACTCGAATTCTCCATTCAAAACCAAAGCCACTCCACAACCTTATCCCCGCTCCCTACCTTTATGTCACCACTTCAAGAATTCCAGAACTTTCTATGGAACCTTTCCTCTGCCAAAATAAGACAGACGGTTTAGTCTGGCGAAGCTGGGACACCTGGATTATCATAAAAAAAAAAATTGCCACCTCCATTGTCCAAAATATCTAGAAACTTCAATTAAATAATTTTTTATTACTACTAACCTGGAATAAATCCAGCGCTCTTTCTGGCGTTCATCATCTTAACTGCTCAAACGACCTTCCCAAAAGAGAAAGGTTAGGAAAAAATAAGAAAGAAAGTTTCTAAAAGTACACTTTATCTCCAATCTCTCCAATTTACTTCCACATTTTTAAAATTTTTGTTTCAAATTCATGAACCCCGCAATTTTTTCTTTGAATTTCACAAGTATTTGCATATCTAATGATAAGAATATCAGAAAAATATAGCAATTTTCAGAATGAATCCAATATATTCAGTGAAGAAAGAGTATCCAGGAGAAGGAGGTTCATCAAGTTCAAGTCCATGGAAATCAAGAAATCAGCCTGATGGGATAGCGCCACTGCTTCCTCCGCCGCCGCAGCCAATGGAAGGGCTGCATGATGTGGACCCTCCACCATTTTTATCCAAAACCTTCGAAATGGTGGAGGATTTGACCATTGATAATATTGTTTCTTGGAACAGAGGAGGGCATAGTTTTGTTGTGTGGGATCCCCATTCTTTCTCCTCCAGTGTTCTTTCAAGATATTTTAAACACAATAATTTCTCAAGCTTTATAAGGCAGCTCAATACATATGTAAGCACTTATTTTCGTTGAGATAAGTAGAATTTTGCCTCTTCCTTATTTCAATTTTTGTTGCAGGTTTGGCAAAGCTTAGAAAGTTTAAGCCCCAATACTTATCCTCTGTTGAAAAAAGTTAGATTGGAGGAGTGCTTGACTGAACATTTTTTCCTTTTTTTTTTTCTTCTTTTCCGAGGGTCCACTGAACTCTTCTTCAGCAAAAGTGGCTTCAAGATGATGAAGCCTTTTGAGTATGGTTTCAATGAGATTCCCATCAATATCAAATATCAGAAAGTACAGTTTGTTTTTTAAAGTTGGCTTCATTTTGATTCTAATTCTTGCAGGGCTTTCGAAAGATCGATCCTGATAGATGGGAATTTGCGAATGAAGCATTTCTTAAGGGTCAGAAGCATCTGTTGAAGAACATTAGGAGAAAAAAGGCACCAGCTCATCAGTCTTTTCCCACGCAGCAAGGTGTTATTGATCCTTGTGTTGAGGTCGGGGAGATCGATCGTCTGAAGCGCGATAAGCACGTGTTAATGATGGAACTCGTGAAGTTAAGGCAGCAGCAGCAGAACATGCGAGCGTATCTTCAAGCAATGGAGTCGAGATTACAAGGGACGGAGACGAAGCAGCAACAGATGATGAATTTCTTAGCAAGAGCAATGCAGAATCCCGAGTTCATTCAGCAGTTGGTGCAGCAAGAGGGAAAAAGGAAAGAACTTGAAGAGTCTGTTACTAAGAAGAGACGACGACCAATTGATCAATGGCCGAGCTATGTTGAAGGAGAGGAGTCGAGAAATCGGTATGGGTTCCAAGTTTCTGAACTGGAGGCACTCTCGCTTGAAATGCAGGGATTTGGTAAGGTGAAAGGGGAGCCGAAGGATGAGCTTGAAGAACTCTATCACTTTGGGAGCTTGGATAAAGAACTCGACGAGGGATTCTGGGAGGACTTATTGAATGAGGGATTTGAAGAAGAATATGGCGCTGCTGGAAATGAAGAAGGTGAAGAGGAAGATGTGAATATCTTAGCTGATGACTTAGGATTCTTAGACTGAAGCCCTTAAGTAATCCTCTACTTCCTGGAGCGCTGCATCAGTGAACATCTCGTTCCCTGTCCTCTGTTCAATCTTTCATTAGATAACATCTGGCTTATTCTATTCACATCAGCTCGAAAATCACTGTGAAGACCTCGGTGTAGGAACGGGTTAACATTTGTTATGTGTAATAAATTACTATCGAGTGATGATTTTACCAATGCCTCGGTCTAGGTTCGGAATGATCCTATGTTCTGTTTAGCACTTAGCGTTAGGGAAACACCCCTTGTCCCGGCTCAATGCCGCCCCCCCCTCCAATAGGGGGGCGCCAACTTGTCCCGGTCATTGAGCCAGGACAAGGAGCACGGCTCTAGCGTCAGACCTCAACGTAGCTTTGGGATAACACTTTATTCTCTGTAGTAAGCATTAACAGTGCTTTGAAGTAGGTTCATAGTATTCCTTTATTATCTGTAGCAATCACTGCCAATACCTTGATGTAGGTTCGAGTTAATCCTTTGTTCTAGGTAGCAATCACTGTCAGTATCTCGGTTTAAGTTCCTCCTCTCTTCTCCATGGGTTTCTTCTGTGTATCAATCACTGCCAATACATTGATGTAGGTTTGGGATAATCCTTTGTTGTCGGTAGGAAAAATTTCATTTTAGCCAATCTTCGCCACAAATTTTATGCCTTTTGATCCATCTCTATTCCTTTTTTATTTTAAGTTCTCTCTCTACTGACAAAGGAAACTTTTTGAAGCTAAAATCAACGAATCTCGAATGCATCCTAACTTGTGGTCTAATTCTTGTACTGATGCTCAACTCAAGCTCTGATATACACGAAGTTAGAATTTGGTGTGATTCAATTTTTTTGTTGAAAATAATTGAGAATTTTAATTAAAGTCACGTTAAGAAGAATTCTATTGGAATGCAATTGTTAAATCTTATTCAAGTTTACTTTGCGAATTTTAATTGAAGTTCTACTTGGAAGATCATTGAGAGTAGGAATTCATGTTGGAGTTGAAGAAGATATTTAGATGAAGAAAATTAAGATTTTTGAAGTAAAGAACCCGAAAGTGGGTGTCACGACGCCATGGTAATTTTTGCTTGGCACTACATTGCTGCACCCATGTGGCGCCGCCTACTTGTTCACCTCATGCGCAATTTTTCTGTCATTTTTTGTTTTGGACTTCGTTTTCTGATATTCTACTTCAACTATAACCTATTATGAGGATTTGGACGTCCCCTATTTGTTTCCCATATATATTTAGTTATTGATTATATTTTCAATCAAGTTAGAAGAAGTTAGACAAATCATAAACACATAATTTTTTGTATTCTTAATCCATATTATAATAAAATCTTTATTATCTGCAAAATTATATCGTTCTTGTGATCTTTACTTCATATTGTGGTTTAATCTCTTATTATTTCACAACATATTGGTATTAGAGCATTCCAATTTTCAAAACACATGAAATATCAATTGTTCGACTCCTTAATTATATGGATTCATGTCTCCCACATTACTGTTTCTAGTGTTCCGAACTTGTCTAATGATTTTGCAAGCATTTCTTGCTTTCTTCCCTTTTGGTCTAAACCCCATTTCATCGATTATTTCGGTTTCATTTTCCTATCTTTGATCTTCTTTAGTCGACTTCAAATTTTTATTTGTTTGTTACTTTAGGCTTTAAAAATTTCGGTTTTTTTTTAGGGTTCAATGGTTTAGAAGTCACAATAGCCTGCTGATTAAGGCAAGTAATTTTTTAAATCATTGCAACAGTATGGCCAGCTAGATTTTTCTTGACTTGTCTTCATTGTTTCAATGTGACAGATATCTATTTGGATTGGACAAGATAACTAACAAATACTGGTTCATGCAGTCTTGTGCTCAAAAAGATATGTACAAAGTTTGGTCCGAGTATAAATCGTAGGGCAAATATATATCCTTTGAGAGTGGGGAGACGAGGTACAGTGAGTATTATATTTTCAAGTAGGGCCGGTCCTGAAAATGTTGAGACCCTAATCAATAAATTATTATGAGGCCTCCTAAAAATAATTTTTTTACAAGCGCAACAATTTCTTTAACATCATCCGTAGTCCATTCAAACACAATCTCCTGATGATGAGCATTACCTATAATCAAATTTCGTGCATTCAAGAAATAAAATACAAAGGGCTTCTGACAATCGGTGAGAGATAATGATGGTAACTATTATTTATTGTCCAAAATATCCTACATGTAAAAAGTAGAAAAAAAAATTCAAAAGTAGCAATCAAATCTGAAGAATAAAAATTTACCCTGAATAATTAAAAAAAAAAAAGGTCATTATTGAGTAGATGATAGCTTTATGCTTTATTTGCACTACTACATCTTTAAAAAAAAAATTAATCCAAAATAATTTCACAAATTTCCTATATTGTCTTTCCCGGTTAGTTTTTTTTTTTAATAAGAAAAATGTCATTAATAGATTTTCAATTTTTTTGAGGCCCCACAAATCTTGCCCAAGGCCACTACCTAGGTAGCCTTGGGTCAGGTCCGGGTCTCTTTTCAAGTACATGATGGGAAGTTAGTTCAAATTCTGTTGCTTAGCTCTAAGTTGAAGTCAGTCGATACTTTGATATTAATATGAGTTGAAAGTTACGAGTCACGTCCAATTTAACATGTCCGTTTAGCCTGATATTCCTATCAACTGTTTTGTCAACCTTAAGTAGGGTATATCACTTTGAACCTTGCTAAGCGGCCAGGGAGGGTTTGACACCCTCTCTGACAACCCCCTCGCAACGGGAGCAGAATTATTTGTCTTTTTAAATTCATATGGGTTTCTCATAGGTCTCATTGTCTTTTTTAATTCATATGGCTCTTTCGTAAGTCTCATCACATGTGAAAGGATGTCAAAAAGCATGTCATATTTTTTCTACAAACTAGTTTAATTGTATCACCTGTCACACCAATCAAAGTATGTCCTCATTCAATTGGAGGAATTTGGTCAAATAAAGACTACGTAGTTTTCTTGTGCATAACAATGAAGTTGGATAGCTATTGATTGTAAATTGCTTTAATTATTCAATGACATTACGATCTTTATTTATTCAAGGTTTTTTTATAGCTCAAATTATTTTGTAGATTGAATTTTACTCGATAGATTAAATAATTTCATTGCTTAAAGGATAAGACGTGTCATATTTACGATAAGAATTGATTATTGAAGACCCATTTAAATTTCAGAAGTTTGGACTCGGAATTGGATCTCAATATACAAATAAATTTAATTTATATTGTAAATATAGTAGTATTTATGAATGACTTTTATACCTCAACAACCTTAGTCATTATAATTGTTGTATCCTTGTGGCTTTAATTCTTTCCCATAAATATTGAGTAATGTTATTTAATCAGGATTACAACCCCAATTTAAATGACGTTAACGTGGTATTAAATGATATGAGTCACTTAATTTCATATTTCATTTAGCTAATCATCTCGTGCCCTATATTGGGATTGTAATCCCAATGGGGATACACAACATCACTCATAAATACGAGACTTTGGTTCATAATAAAACACAAAAGTCTATTGGCTTTTCTTATTCTTCTTTATGTCCATCTCTAATTTATAACACGTTATCAGCACAAATCTCTAAAAATCAAAGTGAATTAATTAGAAGATAATAATTTTTATAAGTATAATTATTTGTTACGTGCACGTAAATATAATCACCATTAGCCGCACCCAATTCTAAAAATATGTAGCCGCACTCAATTCAGTAATTTGTAGCTGCACTAAAAGAGAATAGAAATGCTAACTGTACACGAGGGTCACTCCCCTCACAAGAGGGGGGCCCACGAACAATAAAATAATCATGGCCCCCCCTTAGAGGTGGCAACCGAGCCGAGCGGCTCATCGGCTCGGCAAAAATGAGCACAAGCCGAGCAGGGCAGCTCGGTAGACGAGCCGAGCCTGCTCGGCTAGCCTGATGGACGAGCCGCTCAGCGAGCTACTCGACGAGCTGAGCCCACGAACCTCGTCGTTTATACGAGCCACGAATAAAAAAAAAATTTAAAACAAAAAAATTAAGTGACCCTTTGGTCCTTACATTTTTTTTTTCAATTTCATTTTTTCCCTATAAATACTCATCAATTATAACATATTTTTCTCACCAAACTTACTATCAAATATCAATCTCTCATTCTCTACACTCTCAACAATTTATTTCATTATCATTATTCTCATGTACTCTTCCTTTCACATTTTATTTTTACATTATCGAGTTGTAATCTTAATTT
>CAIGRP010131340.1:0-29071 GCA_903798385.1 Fraxinus cuspidata
ATAAAAATATTTTACCGACTCAGTTATTTATAACAAATCAGATTGGATTGTTATCAGATCAGATTGACCTATATCCACATTTGATCAATTTAGTTAATGGATTATCGGAATTGGATCTTGATTGGGTTATCATACTAAGACCCTAAATCTATCTCTCATTTATTTCATGTGATTCGGATCAAAATCCAATCCATTGACAGTCCTAACTGTATTGATCTATCACATTCCTTACTAGTCGCGAAGCTCTTAAGGAATGCCTTCTTAAAATTTAGCCAACTTCTGATACTTCCCTCTAGAAGTCTGGTATACCACATTTCAGATGTCTCACTTAGGGTTAAGTGGAAGACTCTACATTTCACAGCAGGAGTAGAACCCCTAAGGCTCATGTGAGTTTTGAAGCTATTGAAGTGTTTCACTAGATCGCATCTTCCATCATACTTGAAAATTTTAGGAAGTACGAAGTGCCTTGGAAAAGGGATGTCCCTAATTCTCTAAGAAAAAGAAAAAGTTGTCATTATCGTCATCGAGGTCACAATGCCTTTGTGGTTCGTTGGAGTCTTCATCTTCTCTGACTTATAGTCTCTGAAGTGGTTGGGATGGTCTTGCTTGACTCCTGGCATGTTCGACCCTCATTTGACGCCTATTCCTAGGTGGAGGATTTGGAGGCAATTTTCCATAAGTAGGTTCATTCTGTCTTCCGAAATAGGGTGGTCCTTGCTGCCTACTCATATGCCTTCCTAGGATTAACCTATCGAAGACACTTATGGATCTCTGAGGCACGTCTTCAGTTCGAATTTGGAGGAAAGTTGAATGGGACCTCATTGAGTCGATCCGTAGCATAGTTGGTGGATGTATCAACCCCAACTTCCCTTTCCTGAAGAGCTTCCTCCCTCGTGTAGTGTTGGTAATCAATTATTTGGCTTTGGATCTCCTCTTCGCCATGGTAGTAGTTCCCTTGCGATGGGTAATGAAATAAAGTGTTTCCTTGAGCTGCGTGTAGGAGGATTGGATATCCTTCCGGGTTCTGCGTATTCCTTAGCAGCTTGTGCATGACAATATTTTGTTGGGTAATATCTCTCATGTTTGCTACCATGGTGGCCACCTCCCTGGTGAGTCTAACAGCTATTCTAGACCCCCTCTTGATCTATCTTGCGCGATGTTGCTGATAAAATCGATGGCTAGTTGCTGGAGCAGCATGTGAGGGTTCCATTTCTTCAGAGTGTTCCCTAACTCTATGAAGCGTCGACTCTTCAATGCCAAAACTCATAGTAACGTTCTCTTCAACAACTTTGCTCTTTTACTGCGTAAATGATAGTCCTATCTTCAAGGAATATACTGGACTCCAGGAAATGAATCCTCTTGGAATATTTGGTGATTCTTTCTTCAATAACACCTCATTTTCTTCAAAGTCGAGAAACTTCCCAAGAAATGTATCTTCCTACCGACTTTTTCCACAAGATTTTTGTGGTTTGGATGTGAGATTTTCCTGCAGACGATGTCAATCTGTTGACCATGTTTCTCGTGATGGTTACGTGGACAATATATGTTAGGGCCACTAGCATCCATGCAAGCAAACTCCAACACGTTTTGACCGAAGATCTGGATAGAGAAGTATCTTTTAATGAATTACAATGGTTTCTTATTTATAGAGTTGTGGCCAACTTGTAGCTGTTGGATTAGAACCACGTGATCTCATCTTCTAGGACGAAACCTCACATAACTCTATCTGTTATGCATATACATTGATAACGGGTCAGCTGCCTTACTTTCTATGTGACAATCCTGACATTCATTAAAATAAATGTAACATCAATCATTTCTAGAGATTGCCTGTGGATCTCTTAAAAGACAGCAAGTGCTTTAGCCAAAGAGAGAGTTTCGGACGAGGAGGGTGCTTCAGCCAAAGAGAGTTTCGGATAGAGATAGGGCTTCAACCACATAAGAGAGCTTCGGATAGAGACAGGACTTCGACCACATAAGAGCCTTGGAACAACGGAGAGGCTTTTTCTTTGACTTCTTTATCTTGATCAATGGGTCTTTATTGACTTTGCCGGATCTGATTTGATGTCTTTACGTGGACTACAGCATGGCCTCAACTAGAAGCAGTGTCTCTACGTGGACTACAGCGTGGCCTCCACTAGGAGTCTCAGTGGCAAGGCGTAGCAAATTTCAAACTCAACTTCCTGTAAAATGAAAGGATAGGGCAAATGTAATAAGCCGTTGAAAAGATAGGTGTACAATAGTCGAAAACTCTGATAATTGAGTTAGTGAGGTCGAAATGTGTTTACGATCATATGTATATGTGAGAGAATTGTGCACATTACGTATATTTTTTTGAAGGAAATGACTTTTATACAAGAGTTTGAACGTCCAACATTGTTACAATCACTTTAACTAATTGTGACGTGGCATGAGGACTTTGCCACTCAAGTGCTTTCTTGATTCTTATTGGTTGATGTGGACAGTATGTTAGGGCAATCATTGCATATATGGTAGACAAGCTTGGACTATGTAAAGGATGTTGATTAATTGGTCGATTGGCACTGAACGTTTGTTTACTTGGCAAATTCCGTGAAGCAATCATTACTTCGATTCAGATTCTTTAGTAACCAATCATTTTGCTCTTCGACTTGAATATAGAGCTTGGAATGTTGCGTCATTATGTTTTGACCTTAATATTGGATATTTTAGCGAGATCATCCTCAAAATGTTAAACCTCACATGATCGATCTCGTTAAGACGTGGGGTGGATAGGTGATGCTTTTAACTTTAGTTGTGTAAGAATATATCCTCGTTGACATCTAGCTTGACATATTTCCAAGGTATTTTTTGAGAATTTAACGTTAGTGAACAATTTTCATTTGTTTACTTCTAGAAAAAGTGTGACATGCACACAGTTTTCGTAAACCATGTCTTTTAACAAATAATCAAGTAATACCCTCAATCCACTTTATAGATAGCATCAGAAAGATTTGAAATTGAAATTTTAATCTACAATGAATCATATTAGCATAAAAAGAAAGGCATACAATATTTGAATAAATTTAAATTAATGCCCCTTGCTCAGATGGTTGTTGTATTAATAAATTATTTAATAATCATGCTTAGAACAAGAATCACATACATTAACTGATAGTTCGAGATTCATACGTGTGGAATACATTATTATGTATGAATATTACCAGCTAGATCTTCTTCTCCTTGCTCCTCAAAATAGTCAGCCGTCAATGGGGCAAACCGAAACGATATGGAGAGGAGAGAGGATCTAGCTATTATATAGGAAAACATAAAATCGGCCCATTACTAATTCTAACCCTAATCAGGGTTTACATAATTTCGGCCCACATATTTAAAATTACCACATTATAATAATAAAGCACGTAAGGTGTACAACGGCTCAAGTGATCACTTAACATATTGGGCCTAATCACAGTATCATTGCAAATTATACATCTAACCCGTAAAATTTGCAATCAAATGAAAGCCCACATAATAGAATTATTCTAATATTCTTCTACTTGGGCAAACATTTGATTGCTATAGAACAGAACTTTTAACCTCTGGGTTAGACTACATAGGTGGCCACACAAGTATAGCTGCAATAATAACACCTTATACGACATGATATGGTCCAACGAGAATGTTAACATCGAACATGGAAGTCGTTACACCAATCAAACGATATAAGACCACTCCACAGCTGCAAATGCCAACATCCTTATCGACATGGATCTCCATCCTCCAACCAATGTGGTAGTATCCGATATGTATTTAAAAAATTGTGCTAATTCATATCGGTCCTCAAAATGCTTCTAATCAAAATGAAGCCACATATCTCTAAAAGAGACTCATCTTATGTCTTTAACTTTCATATCTCAAGATCAAAATAATATCACAATAAAAGACATTAGTCAAAGCATGTTCAAAATAATTTATGAATAAGGAAAACTATATTTTATTATTGGAAGAGGCTGTACTCGAAGAACATGTGGGTTGCCTACGTACCCCGTAAAGGGATTAAGTCCAAAATGCAGTTCTCTTACATAAATAACTCCCACTAATCAAAAATATCAAAAGTTTTCACAATACCCATATTAGTAACATGTGTCGTAAAAACTTTAGGAGCGAGTCACTTAGTCAAATGATCTGCAATCATCGCATTTGTATTAATATGCTCTATCGTCATCTACCATTCCTTGACTCTATCTCTGACCACCAAATATTTGATAGATCCACTAGAACTTTATTATTTCTTGAAAAGAACACTGATGCACTGTTGTCATAATAAATAGTGATTGGCCTTGAGATGGATTCAACACTTTAGCCCAGAAATAAAATTCCTTAACCAAATGGCTTGAATTGTAGCTCCATAAGATGCCACAAATTCCGCACGCATAGTTGAAGATGCCACTAGAGTCTACTTAACACTTTTCTACGAGATAGCACCACCAGCCAACATAAAAATATAACCTGAGGTTGATTTCAATTCATTTTGACATCCAATAAAATCAGAATCTGAGTAGGTTACCACTTCAAGATGATTTGAACGCTGGAAAGTGAGCATGTAACTTTCAGTTTTCCTTAAGTATCTCATAACTTTCTTAGCAGCTTTCCAATGCTCTTGTCCTGGATTCGACTGAAATCTATTGAGAACACTGACTGCATAAGCAATATTCGATCTAGTACAAACTTGATCATACATCAAACTCCCCACAGCACTAGCATATTGAATCATCTTCATAGATTCTTTTTCTAACTCATTCCTTGGACACCGAGTTTTGTTAAATTTATCCCCTTTTATAATAGGTATATCATCAGGTGTACATTTCTGCATATTGAACCTTTCTAGAACACGCCAGATATAAACCTTTTGAGAAAGTCCCAACACGCCACGGTTTCTATCACGATATATTTTAATGCCAAGCACATAAGTAGCTTCTCCAAGATCTTTCATTTCAAAATTATTAGAGGTGTGTTTAAACCACATTATTTTGAAATAATGTATTCTAGAATAGTAGATTGATGGAGAATTTGTGGTTGAAAAAGAAGGAAAAGTTATTGATGTGATGAAAAATATTATTTTATTGAAAAATGTGTGGTTGAAAATGAGTAGAAAAATAAGAATGAAAATTTTAATGTGTACCAAACAGGGGCTAGATAACATTTTCTTTGTCTCATGAAGTAACCACAAGTCACTGCTAGCAAGTAAAATGTCATCAACATACATGACAAGATAAATGAAATTCCTTCCACTGATTTTGAGATAAATACATTGATCAACTGTATTTTCAACAAAACCAAGAAAAGTCACAATCTCGTCAAACTNTCAACAAAACCAAGAAAAGTCACAATCTCGTCAAACTTCAAATACCATTACTTGCCTGCTTAAGGCCATATAAGGATTTATTCAACTTACATACCAAGTTTTCTTTTCCGTTCACAACAAAACCTTCAGGTTGTCTCATGTAAACCCTTTTCAAAAGATCTCCATTTAGAAAAGTCGTTTTAACATCCCTCGGATTAAGCTCCAAATTATAATGTGCCATAAGTAACATGATAATTCGAAAAGAATCTTTGGACGAAACAGGTGAAAAGGTTTCATTGTAATCAATGCCCTTTTATTGTAATCTATAGCTTTAGCATCCAGAGGAAGTTCAACAAGTTCTCAAACTTTATTTTGTTCCATAGAATTCATTTCATCTTACATAGCTTTTATCCATTTATGGGACTCAGAACTTGTCAATGCTTGATTAAAAGTACCAGGGTCAACAATATGCTCAATATTAAAATCACTCTCCAACAAATATGTAATATAATTAGTGGCAATGCAGACCTCATTTCCCTTTGCGACCTCCTAACTTGTGGCTCAGTAACTGACTCAATCGTCGTTGGTGGATGAACTTGAAGTTTCTCTTAGGGCCTAGGTTCTTCATTAACAATTTCAATTGGTTAAGATATAGCTCTTTCCTGTACACTGTAACAATAACTGGATTCAGTTCAACAAAAAATTCTTTCAACGTAGAACTCCCACTATCACTAAAGTCGTTTTCCAGAAATTTAGCAATGATTAATTCAACAATTCTGATGCCACGGTTTGGACAATATAACTTGTATCCTTTTGATATGTTTGTGTACCCAATAAAGTAACCATGAGTGGATTTTGGTCTAATTTCTTTTCAAATGGATTATAAATTCTCACCTCAGCTGGACATCCCCAAACTCTGAAATGAGCCAAACTTGGCTTACATCCTGACAACTCAAAAGGTGTAATTGCAACAGCTTTACTCGAAACTCTGTTCAAAATATTATGACAAAATTTTTCTACTCATCATGCTCCTGGCCATGTCTTTAAGAGTCCGATTACGTCTTTCAGAGACGATGTTCTATTCAGGTGTTCCTGGCATGGTGTATTAAGGCACTATCATCCTTGTAAAAACTTTGCAAATTCACCCATATTTTGACCAGACTCATCGTATTTCCCATAGTACTCACCACCCTGGTCAGATCTTACAATTTTGATATTTTTCCCACATTGTTTCTCTACCTCCATTTTAAAAATCTTAAATTTCTTAAGTGCATGAGATTTATTATTTATCAAATAAACATATCCATATAACAAAAAATCATCAATGAAAATTATAAAATATTTGTTCCCACATATGGTGGAAGGTAAAAGGCTCACTGATATTGGTATGTATTAAGTTCAAAATACCATCACTCCTAGTTGAACCTTTCCTAGTGGATTTAGTTAACTTTCCTTTTATACAATGCACACAAATGTCAAAATCAGAGAAGTCGAGAGAGAGAAGTATCTCAACTTTAACCAATCTCTCCATCCTACCATTTGAAATGAAACCCAAATGCTTATGCCACAGCATAGAGGAAGATTGACAAATTAGAGACCTTTTCTTTAACACATTGGCAACATATGAGATTTCACCAAAAGAAGTCAAAGACAATTTATATAAATCATAACATAAGAGACCATTTCTAATCAAACGAGAACCATGAAACAATTCAACCATTCATTTACCAAAATAAAAGGAAAAACCAGAAGCATCAAGTTTCGATATAGAAATTAAGTTCCTTCTCATTATCAGTACAAAAACAGTATTCTCTAAGACAAGAGAGAAACTAGACTTCAAAGATAACTTCACTACTCCTATGAACTCAACATTCACTTGAACTACATTCCCAACGCACGACCTTACTTCATTCTCACTTGGCCTCCGTTTGCTTGTGAACCTCTGTAAGGAATTCGCATTATGAATACTGACTCCCGAGTCTAACTACCAAGAATTTAAGGGTGTGTTTGACCTACATTATTTTGGAAAAAATGTATTCTGAAATAGTAAATTGATGGAGAATATGTGGTTGAAAAAGAAAGAAAAGTTATTGATATGATGAAAAATATTATTTTATTGAAAAATGTGTGGTTGAAAATGAGTAGAAGAATGATAATGAAAATTTTAATGTGTACCAAATATGGGCATAATCATTATCAAAACAAGAACAACAAATCTCACTCCTATGGCATCCACTAACCCTTTAGCATTTTCATTATCCGGAATAGTAGACAATTGACTCGAAAGAGCTGAGACATTTAAAATTGCGAAAACATAAAATAACATATTTAATATCATTCAAACATAGTGTGTCCAGACAGTGGATGATAACATATCTATCTAATTAACATGGGGTAAATTAGATGATCCGTAATTAAAGTCAAAACCAATTGAACATTATTACGGTAAGAGCCTACATGCATCATTATAAAGTCACATTTGGGCTGACAATATAACACGTTGTAAGATACTCTTAAAACACATAATCAAGTTAGTTAACAAAACTGATTGGTTTTCGAAATACCAACACCTTTGGGCAGAAGGAGATTTCTAGACCAAATAAACTAGTTAACTGTCTTATGGCAATATCCAAAAATATCACATATAATTACACATTTGGGCAAAATACTATATGTAACAATTCAAAAGTATGATGCTAACGTCCTTTTTTTTGAAGAAAACCAAATAAAGAAAAATGAGTGTGTCACTTTGATAGCTACCACTCACTTTTATTTCAATATATTTCTTTTAATGGAAGCATCAAGACAGACTTAAAGATCACGAAAAATTCAATAGTAATAATCACGCAAAATAATCACAATCATGAATCATTAACTGACGAAAAACAAAATTCATATGCGATTAGAAGACGGAATTGGCACCAAAATTTCAATATATGAAAATAAAATTTAAATGGACAAATAATTACGAAATTTAATTATTTCAACAAAATGTGAAGTCGTTAATTTCAATTATAATTTTATGATTAGGTCGAAATATATAGTCAATTCCATTTAAAATATAACTTTAAAATCCCTTTGAAAATTCAAATCTAATACCTCTCTTCGAATATTGCATTTTTGTCCTTTGATTTGAAATTCCTAAAGGAACCTTACAATTTAAAAATTACAGGGAGGTCCTTCCTTTCGAAATTGCAAGCAATTGCAAGCTGGCCCCTAGATTGTTAATTGCACGTAAGCCCCCGTCTCCACCCAAAAACCTAAAATCCTGGCCACCAAACCACCACTTCCGCTACGGCAGCCGTCGCAGCCGTCGGCTGCATCTACAGCACCCGCAGCGCCCGCTGCCTGCTCGCAGCGATTCACACGCAAAACAAGGCTAAACCTACGGGTTCATTCATACCAAAATCAAAACAAACCCACATGCCAATATTCAAAACACGCACGGACGGGGAGGCTACAACGGAAACCATATATACACACATGCAAACTAAATTCAAATCAAGGTGTAAATACTCAAATATCCATGTCTAACTTTGTTCTATATTAATTATTCACAGATTTTGAAGGGCCGCAACAATACAACAGGTGAAGAGGAAGAAAACAAGGGCATGGCGAGACTGCCTGGGTTTTCCTTCTTTTTTATTTTTTACTTGGTGACAAACATACATACATATATACACAGAGAGAGCGGACAATAGCCTCGGTTTTGCTTGGAATTTGTTTGAAGCATATAACCATGTGTTTTGGCGACAAGTTTAATCAATTTTGTTTAAAGGATTTTGATCTTAGCATGATACCAATTGTTGTAAATTATTCAATAATCATGCTAAAAAAAGAATCACATACATTAATTGATAGTTTGAGATTCATACATGCGGAAGACATTATTATATATGAATATTATTAGCTAGATCTTCCTCTCCTTACTTCTCAAAATAATCAGCTGTCAATTGGACAAGCTGAAATGATATGGAGAAGAGAGGGGACCTAGCCATTTTATAGGAAAACATAAAATCGGCCCATTATCGATTTTAACCCTAAGTAGGGTTTATATAATTCCGGCCCACATACTTAAAATTATCACATTATAATAATAAAGCTCGTAAGATGTATAACGGTCCACATATTGGGCCCCATCACAGTATTATTGCAAACCATACATCTAACCCACAAAATTCGCAATCAAATGGAAGTCACGTAATAGAATTATTCTTACAGTAATGCCCTCAATCCACTTTATAGATAGCATCAGAAAGATTTGAAATTGAAATTTTAATCTACATTGAATCATAATAGCATAAAAAGAAAGGCATACAATATTTGAATAAATTTAAATTAATGCCCCTTGCTCATATGGTTGTTGTATTAATAAATGTTCACATTCGAGTGGCTCTGGTTGTCTGCTATCTGTCACGTACGTATCATAACTCTTTTATTTTTATTTTTGTTTAAATTTGGTCATCGAAGACAATTCCGACACAAAAATTACTGCATGTTTTGCTTGGACGATATGGACGCTAGTGTGGCTAGCTAATTGTCCATACATAGAATAATCACGACTTTCAATTCATAATAGTGATGTTTATATTACACGCCATCTCCTCATAAATGGAAAATTAGGATTGCACGTCTCAACTTTTTTGTGGGATGTAATTTCAGAATTCTACATTAAAAAATCAAGTCTAAGTCATCAATATATTTAAATATGTAAATTTGAGTCCTCACGTAACAAAAATATCAACGTGACTCAAAATTAGACGGCAAAACCATCAAACTACATAATATGTCACCCCCAATTCAATTGTAATTTGTGTACGCTTTGATGCCTACATTTACGATTTTTGTTAAGTGAAGATCCAGATTCACATATTTATTTAAGTTGGGGAACTAGAACCTTCCTATTGAAGGTTGGAGACTCGTAACCACGCCACATAAAAAAATTGAAGAGCTAACCTTAATTCTCTCCATTAAAAATTGTATTTCAATGGCACGGCTCAACACAGGCCAAACATTTGTTGAGTTGTACTTTCTTATAGTTAGATATGATCCGCCTTAAATAAGATTTAATAATGAAAAACGAGTTGAGCATATTTTATACGTCTAATCTTGCGGAGTTTAACTCTATTATATTATTTGCTTTCAAAAATGTCTATTCGTTGGTTTCAAGGCATATCAGAAACTAAGGTGACATGAAAAAATGCTAAGGAGAGGTAATTAAAACTCCAGCAAATGGTTGCAGAGGTTTATGAGCAATTTGTCACCATAGCAATTTGTCACTATATTGCATAGTAAAAAATAAGGTCATTTTTCATATTCAGTTGGAAACTAACATACAGTATTAAGTCCTTGTTTGGTAGAGATTAAAATCAAATTTTTAGTAAATTTTAATAAAAGTTGATGAAATATGTGGTTGAAAAGTTGTGGGTTTCATGAAATGTGTGATTAAAATTAATTGTTGACTTTGACTTGAAATTTTAATTGAATTTTAATCCAAATCAAACAGGGGATAAGAAAACCTAAAAATTTATACACTGTCATGTTTCATACTGCACATCAGACATGCTTAATATACGTGGAATTTGGTAGATTAAATAAGAGTCGTTCGATAAAATTTGTGAATGTTTAAAATATTCAATTATGCATACTAAACATAGATTGTATGAACCGCCAATGTCTTCTCTTGACATTCAACAATTGACATAATAGTTAGAGAAATTACCCAAAGAAAATAGAACTCAATAGAATATCCATAATCAACCCACAAGAAATTTCAAGCCTCTAAACCAAAAATATTTGAATACAATATTATTAACGTAAAATATGATGATTAATACTGCTAAAATCTTATTAGTTACATTGATTCAGCGGTAAATTGATGATATTGCATGCGCGAATAATATGTTTGGCACACAGTCTTAAAAATTCTAGTCATAGAAATGTCCAATTTTTAGGCACAATAAATCTCAATAGAAGTCGCCGTGAATCTATCGGAGGCTGTTCTTCTTACCAAAGACCTAATTTCCGGATCGAATTCCGGTGCCTCTGGAATCGCAGAAAGTGCACTGGACGTATCATAAGCAACAAAAAATCCTTCGTCTGATTTATTATGTTTCGGCCTGAAAACAGATCGGAGTAGCTTATGAAAAGACCGCGATAATTTCGAAGTTTTTCTGTTTGAAATTTGTGGCGGCGGTTGAAGGTGGCGATCGGATAAATGCGGCATCGAGAGAGTTCTCGAAGATATGGCGGAATCGAGTTGTTTTTCTAATGCTTTCTTCTCAAAGGAATCATACAACGAGCTTCCGCAATCCCAAATCGGAGGCCGATTGGTAATCTCTGATTGCTTTTCTTTCTGCCCTGATTCTTCTATTTTCTGCATTTTTTTCGTGTTTTGAGGGTGACGGCCTGGACGGAGACTCAGAGTGGAGGAAGTTTCTTTAACGTGTTTTTGTTTGGATCATAAGGCAAGAGTTCAAGTCTGCATGATATATACTAGTGCCTGGTTCTGAACCTTCTTGTGGTGAAACGGTGACGTTTTGAACGGTCATATCATGTCATTAATTTAATCACTATATATCTTTGGAAATATTTAAAATCAATTTTCTAACATTTCTTCTAATTTTATGTAATGTAATACAGAACATCAACTTAATTAAACTTTGTGACGATGACAAAATGCTGTTTTCAACAAGAATTTGGAATCAGATGAAATATTGACTATTTAAGAGGTTTGAACTAAGCTATATAATATGCACGAGGAGAATCAGTATACCACTCGTGTTAGGAAAATGTGGAAAAAATAACTTATAGACTTGATATAGGGGTGGATATAAGAATTTAGTCGGGGCTGAAATAGTTATGCACAGATAAGTTATCGGTGTCGACGTGTCGGAGATGTCACGGGACATATTCCCCTTTTTGAGTCTAGATAAATTGGCGAAAAAAAAAAAGTGATGCAGTATAAATAATTTTAGAAACTTCTTCTTTATCTTCAAAAATAAAAAACAAAAGCACAAATATAAATATAAATCACAAGTTTATAAGTTAATGGTATTTTAGTAAATGGTCCAAAAACATATTTGGGCTGGGGTCGGTCTAGTCTCTAGAATCCGAATCTGGATACGAACTTTAAGAAACTAATACACCATGTTACTAACCACCATATCATTCTGACTTTTGTTCAAATAAAAGATCACTAAACAAATATATGTATTATGTACACTATATATGTATTTTTAAAAAATAAAAAAAAATCAAATTTGATAAAATTCGTGTAATTTAATAGTAATAATAACATATAATAATAAGTATACACTATTTGAGAGGGAGAGAAATAAAAAATTTCATTTAAAAAATTTTTTTTGTTTGGATTATGATCCAACAATAACCCACTAGTTGAACCATTGACTCATCGGTTGAACCAGCGACCGATGGATTATTCAAGATAATGATCGGATCGAGTCTGATAACTATGGACGTGACCCTTATTATTATACTAAAAGAGTTATTCCTTATTAGAGTATATAATCCTTCATGGTTTGAGGAAGATCAACATATAAATTATCAATCATGATGTACATGATACCTCGTTCAAGATGGTATTATAAGAATCAAAATTCATGTCACATAACATCGACTGGCTAGAAATAATTTGTATAGTCAATCTTATAACAATTGAGAATAAATATTAGTTTATTATTGTTTGCCTGAAAAGGTCGTTTAAAAAAATTATTATATACAATTAAATAAAATTGATGGCAAAAGCAATACCAATTTGTTTAATTATAGACCACAAAATATTGTGTTGACTCAATCTCTTCCCGTGGAGTTTGACAGTTTGCAATAAATTGGTTCACGTGATCAGACTTCGTTCATAAGTAAATCGAAAGTTTGATTATTTAATATTTAAATAAATATTTCATGTTTGAATAAATTAGGGTATAAAGTGGTCCAATTTGAATTGGAAAAATTTTCTAGTTCGACCAAATATATGTTGTCGGCTTAGTTTTGAGTTTTGATATTTTTGTACCAACCACATTTTGTCATTGACATTTTATCGCTAGTTATCCCTCCTTATTGATTATTCTGTAAACTGAATCGTGAAATTATGATATGGTTTGTCTAGTCAAATTCCCGTATTCTTTTCTTGTTGAGACGGAACGCTTTGACTCCCTTTGTTACTCTATTTTTTGAAAATTTCTCGGAGGAATATGGTATAAGTTCTAATTGATTATATAGAAGAGAGAAAATTAAAGAACCCACCATGCAATATTCATCCTAATTAACCGACTTTATTCAAAGAAATTATTTTTAAAGTCAAGGAGTTTATAGTGACATTTCGACTTATTGATCTTATGGTATATCTCAGAATGGGGGACGATAACAAAGATCCGTTACATTAAAAGTTTTATAAGTGAACAATATCATTATAAATATATATGGTATGATACTATGTAAAAGCTTAAATTGTTAAATATTTTTTTCCTGTTCTAAAAGCATCTTTTTTCTTGGAATAATTAGGTAGTTTGAAGTGCAAGTTAATGAAGTGTGTGGTGAGATGGAAACAACATGCTATGGAGTGGAAATGATAAGAAAATGGTCTAATCATAATTTATTTTAGTAGTGTCAAAAACGAGGGACTGTTCGTGGAATTCATTTTTTTCCTAATCTTTATAATGTTTCCACTAAAATCCTTTAAAAAACACGAAAAATAAAAAAAAAATAAATAAAGAAAAATGACTTGATGGGCGTATGAGCATTGACATTTTCTATCTGGCTAGTCGGGGTCTCACTAAGGGCAAGTTGAATTTAGTCGTCCAATTTGAAAACTTCGGATAGTACAAAGTTGGTTTGATGGAATGAGATCTTCATTAAACCCAAAGTACTTGTATTCCAATCCTAAACTTTATGTTCAATTGATTCATTAAAATTGTGGTGAAGTTATTCTTGGAGTCGACATGCGAATGATTTTTGTCCACACGATTAGAACACGCTATATTTATCTATGTGGCTAATTTAAGACCACTAAAATTTGCATGGATGACATCCAATATGGTGACTAACTGAAATAAAATAAGGTTTGATGATATTTTAAAACCTTTTAAATACCGAAAGGTATTTTGCTTGAATATCGCTAGGTCGAATAAGATGAAACAATTTAGAAAAATTTACTTGTTTAAAATATTCATCTTTTATAATCTTATATTCTCTAATTATGTTAACAAGAATATCGTAAAAACATGCTTAATAATGGAGAAAATCAATGTCCTCGTACGTTTTCCTTTTGGACTTTAAAAAAATTTTAGAGGCTTTTTTAAGTGCCTGACTATCGTAGAATTTAATAAATTTTTATTGACTTTATAAATTTTGACAGAATCAGTGAAGTCTTTCATAGATTTTCGTGGACTTTTATTTAAAAACTTTTATAGATTTACAAAAAAAAAAAAATCAGTTTAATTATACTGAGTTTAATTTTAGAAAAAAAAAATTGCATATAAAGTTATATGTCGATATAACTTATAGCACATCCTTGCGCACTACAATCTAATAATAATTTGAACTGCAACTTGCATGATCCAGAACACATAGTAACAAAATTATATTTCTCACATCAATAAAAATAATTTCTAAAAGAATAGGAAAAAAATATATAGTGATAAGTGAATTTTATACACTCATTTGAGCTTCTAATCTTATTCAAATATATATAAGTTGGATGATTATCTACTTAATTTGTCTAAAATTCGTTAATCATAAGAAAAAAATCCAACTAGGATGCAATTGGCGTGAAAATTAGTGAAATTGAAGCTCAATTGGAGTTGATTCAAAGCACTTGAAAACTAATTAGATTGCAATTGATCAATTAGAAGTAATCAGAGGAGAATCACTTTGAAGTAATTAGAAGTAATTTTTATTTTTATTTTTTTACTTCTATTCTTAATACTTTGAATCACTTGATCATTAATTCATTTATTTTTGAGCGATAACAATGCCGAGATGTGAGCTATTTCTTTATACAACATAATAAAAACTTGCAATTTGAATAAAATGGTGAGATACGATTTCTATGGTTGTCTCGGTCAATAATTAAATTCTTTGGTGATTGAATATTCTTAATTAAGGGTTATTCAGATTTACATAGAGATATAGTGGGATGACTTAATTGGGTATTGTTGATTTGAACTGAAGAGAGGTAATTTAATTAATTTAGAAGAATTCGATCATGTATACATGATTAATTGTTATTGAAATTTGGTGATTGAGATTAATAGGAAAGCTATGGTGAATTCAAAAATTCTAACACTTGGCCCATGTCCAGTCTTTATTTTTTCAATACTCATTTTCAATTACGCACTCTTCCATAAAATAATATCCTACGTAAATCGAAAAATTTTCCTATTTTTAAACACACTTTCTCAAAAAAAAAAAAAAAATCACTATTTTAAAAATCAAATTTCCCCAAATTTTCATTAAAATGGAGCCCGAAGAAGGGCTTAAACTATCATATAAAACCACAAATTATTCACTTGCACACTTTTTAATTGTTTTTGTATATTTATAATATTTAGAATAAAATTATATATATATATATATATATATATATTAATTATTATTATTTTTTTGAATAGATAGTAACTAAATCAACTGTTAAATAGTAATCATCATGGAAATGATAATTCAAACCCTTAAATTCATTATATTAGTTGTTACTTTATCACACACTTATGAAGTAGGGGTAGCCAAAATATTCGTTCCACTTGATATGTGTGGGGCCCCATCATGATGGGGCGGAAATTACCCGCATAACCAGATAAATAGGTATGGGGACAAAGCGGGTTCATTGTCCCAAAGCAGGTACGGGGCACGTACGGGAAATATAGTCAACGTTCTGCTACCTGCCCCATTTAAAGTTAATTTTAAATTTAAATTTTTTATTAAACAAAAAATAAAAGATTTTATCGTAATTTTTAAGAGAATGTGAGTTATTCTTAACAAATTGAAAAAATAAAATATTAATAATATTTACTACCTAAAGACATAAAAAAATAAAAGCAAACAATAAAAAATAAAAAAAATAAACAAGGTGGTAAATGGGGAAGGGACCCCGCTCTGTCCACTTTAATCAGGTATGGAGATGAGGCAATATGACAAAAACACTCGACAAGATTGGTGTGAAAATTGCTGGTCGATCTCGTACCGGCCATGTTGTCATCCCTATTATGATAGAAACATGCATATATAGTCACCTCAATTAGAACAATAAACAACCAAAATAAACAAAAACAAAATATAAATGTCAATACTCTTTTATGGAGAAAAAATATCTAACATGTTGTAAATGGTTAGTTTATTCTTAATAAAACACACACAAGTTTATTGGCTTCTCTCTATTTTCCTCTTTTTTATCTGTAGTTTATAACGTGCTATCAGCACGAAAGATTAATTTTTTAAAATTTAGTGATTGTAGTAATTTTTTATAAACATAATTATTTATCATGTATACCAAAGTTAATTTGATGACAAATGAGTTTTTATATATACATATGAATCAAAACGAGGCTTCTTCTTTTTCTTTGATTTTCGTTTGTACACGTTAATCCATGTATTATCAGTTATCACTCAACCACCCATCTTTCCAAGCATTACAGAATCAAAACCGCTTTTAATTTTTGGAAAACCACCTTAACAGGACCGAAACTCAATGTTGGTAAAACCCATCTCACAAAATTCATCCTATTCACTCTTTCACAAGACAATTTCAAACTACTTTACATCATTGTGTCCATTTGCGTGTCCATACAAGTGTATGCATAATTGTTTTTTGAGTGATATAAAGTTAGATTACAAAATTAGTTTACAAAATACGTGTTGGCAATATTTTGCCCAATTATTTAAAAAATAATTTTTGAAATCAATAATCTAGATCTTGCCATATCATTTTGTCAACACACTTTTGTAAACCATATTTATACAAGTAGCATAATTGTTGTTTTTTCCTTTGTCAGGCATAATGAAGTTTTTTATTCTTTTTATGTCCAAGTCAATTCTACCTTTCTCATGAAATTAGTGTGTGTGTGTGTGGAATTTTTTCCCTAATTCTCCCCTTTAATTCTGCCTTCATTATGGAATTTACGTGCATGTGAGGATTTTTTTTCTAATTTTACCTTTAAATAACATTAGATGTTCACTTTTTAATTGATATTTTATCATGTTATTACTCCTAAAGTAGCACAATATTATAATTTGTATTACAGAAAAATATCATATTTATTGCTTCTGAAGGGCAAATTTTTATACAGATAAATATTTCATAATAATAATAATTTGTTGATGTTCCTCAAGTAATATACTATTATGATGTTCTAGTTAAGTTTTACTTGCTCCCAAAGAGCATGTATTATAATTTTCAATATTCAAGAAAAATATTGATATATTGCTTCAAAAAAACAAAAATAATACATATTAGTATTCTTGAAGAATACCATATTGTATTCTTGAAGAAGCACAAATTTATACATATAAATATTTTAGAAGAAAAATATGATTAATTTAAATATATCAATATTCTTGAAAAATATTATTCTATTACTTGTGAGTAACCATAACCAAGTATATAACAATATTTCGAAAGAGTATTGTTTTGATACTGTAGAAGAGTCAATACTGTGTTGTGTGTGAGAATAAAATTTTGCTATTAATAGTAATTTATTCCCTACTAAATTAAAGAGAAACGTATTAAATTTCTAAAGTGTGTAGTACAATTGGACAAACACTATATTGAATCAGAAGTTCATTAATTGAAGATACTAATATTTGGTATGATCGGATGGACCATCACTTGATCAATAATGACGCGAAATTAAAAATTCAAATAGATATTTAAAGAAAAATCAGAAGATTTTTTAATCCAATGAAATCTTATATTATGTTTGTTCTCTTTCATGAAAATAGGTTATCACTAGCTAAATAGAAACTAAATTCCTATATTTTTTAAAATTAATTAAGTGGACCCCATCATTCTCCATGTTGATTATCTAAATAATATTTGTATTTAATAGATTTGAAACGTGTATTAGATGATTGCATGTTGTTCGCAACCTAAAATTTGCAAAATTACTAATCAAATTTTAAATTATGAGCATCATTTTCAGATTATACAATCAAGAAGGTGTAATTTTTTTTTAACGCTAGTGATCCTAAATCTCAACATTTTGATAAGTGTTAGTTGAGATGTCAATAAATGGTTTAACATTATTAATTGTTAAACGTCTCCAATTAATTTAATTGAGAACGGAATATTTCTCATTTCTGTTTAGGGAATGTTATTACGCAACATCATAATTCATCGTTTGACTTATGGTCAGAGCCTAATATTTTCATCTATTTATTTTGATAGTGTAGTAGTAAATGTAAAATTAATCCATTATAATGCACTGAAATAATAAGTAAATAAAGCTAAGAATAAATAAGTAGTTTGAACATTTATACAATATCTCAAGTTCTAACATGTGATATTTTATAAAATGGTGTGCTGATTGTCAATTTCATTGGACAATTCTCTCAACATTAGGGAGAAGAATTAGAAAATTAAAAATAATGTACAAATGCATCATTATCTAAATTATTGCAAAACGTAATTCGAACCAGAAGATCGAAAGATAATTCATTTAAATACATTTACTCACCAATGAATTCAAAAATATCTCACACACACCCACTTTAAATGTTCCAACTTGAATTAACGCCCTAGATGACAATTAGTTATTATGATATTTGATGACATGCTTAAAGCGTGATTGTATTCGATTCTAATATAAAATCTCCAAACGAAAAATTGAGCAATTAATAAAGATGGTCATATTAAGAAAGCATATACTATTAATGAATATTTAGACACAACAAATATAGAATCCCAGAAGAGGTTCATGAATTTGAAATATTGAAAATTGAGATATCTTAATAAGTTATGTTATTATGGAAAAAGAAATAGAATAGAAAAATAAAATAAAATAAAAAGTTGTTGACAACACTTTTACACATGATTTACTGCATCATATTATGAATAGCGAGAAAACGAAATAAATTCGTTTAAACATATTGATCAAAGTAATGACTAGCCAAATAAAAAGACAAGTTCATACTAAATTTTAATTTACTAGAGAAACTTGGAGTTCTTTGATACGATCCTAGTAAAATTAAATTTACTAGAGACACTTTAAGTTTTTGGATCTACAGCCTGAACACCAAAATGTTTATACTTAGCAAAATGAAAATGGAAAAAGTAAAGTTATAATATGAAATGTAAGATTCTTTAGAATTTAGCAAAAACTTGTATAAATATATAAATTATCGTGGGATGAAATTTGATATGAATGTAATAAATGTGATTACAAATTATTTATCTTATATAAATTTAATACCATCCTTGAAAAATTTAATATGCTTGAAGCATAATTCAAGTGATATTATCATGAGGGTGAGTAAAAACGCGTTATATTTTTTTCCTTGACCAAGGTTATGTCCCATTAGGTTTTCTTGATAAGATTTTTAATGAAACAACTTTTGTGATTCAAAAGAATAATACTCTTTTTCCTTTATTATGATTTTTCCCACAGGATTTCTCCTAATAAGATTTTAACGAGAAATATTTTTTATTCAATGAATGTTCATAACTTACAAAACATTTACCCTCAAAATAATACTCTTATATGTACGAGATTCCTCAATAGATCAACAAGAAATATTTTTCGAATCATCATATTACTACTACGTCATCAAAAATTGATAATTATCTCGTAGGAGACGGTAATATTTGAATACTATATAAGACAACATTAGGCATACTTTAGAAATTACAATCTTGAAGACATCGACATACAAAACAATGATAAATTGATACAAAAATTGAAATTAGAGAAAATGGATGTACTTTTTTTCCTTCAATTTAAGTTTTATCCCACTAGATTTTTTTGTCAAAGTTTTAAAAAGGCTGATATTTTATGATGTGTCATTCAAGGGAAGAGTGTTGTAAATAATAAGTTTATTAGTGAATGACAATTGTACCCCTACAGTTCTAAAATTTTTATATCATTGTATCCATAATCCGTCCCTATAAATATTAGGCTTTGGTTCTCAATAAAGCACACACAAATCTATCGACTTCTCTATATTTTCCTCTGTTTTTTCTCTAGTTTATAACGTAACATTCATTATTATTAACATGTCCAAACCCGTGAAAATTATTAAATTTAAACAAACAATCAAAATAAATCTCATTCTTCGATTAGGTTTTCACATTCTTAAGTGATTAGGGTGTGTAAATGTTTGAATCTCTTAGATGTTCTCCTGATTATGAGAAGTGATACATTTCTGAGTGATTTGTGTAATGAATCTCCGTGATTCGTGTAATCTGTGAAGTTTGGAGACATAACTGAGTGATTTGTCTTGTTCTTGGCTAGAGGGTGTGTTTGATCCAAAAATCACTTGTAAAGATGAGTCTCTGTGGCTTCATCTTGTATTCTTGAACTTATTGTAATTGTTGGCTGCCATATTTTTTGCTATTAGTGCAACCGAGCATATATCCATCATTTAGATGCTCAATGAGATATGAAGGCGTTAGATCTGGTCGCCAAACTTCCGGGGCTTAGGCCAAAATAATTCTTTGTGTTCAATCTTTAATTTTCCGCAAGTTACTTTCTGATCTATTGAAGTTTGGTGAAATCTTGTTTTAATATCGTGTGTTGTGGGCCTTTTCACTGGTATCGGAGCCTGAACAGAGAACAAGATACTTGGATCTTCGCAGAAAGTGTTCGATCTGTTGCATATCAAAATTTTTGGAACTGCTGTTAAGCAAGTCTTAAAGATATTGAATTTCTGAAAACTCGCTGTGTGAGATCTTTTAATTTTTTGAAAAGTTTTCTTTTTCAAATTAAGGTTTCTCAATTTTTCCCTTGATCTACCTTACACCAAAACCCCCCTGGAGACTAATCTTTGTCCAAAGACTCATACGAAGTTTTGAGAGTCTGAGATAAATCCAATACGGGGGTGTATCTGGAGGATCTTGCAGGAGAGGTCTACGAAACATAGACTTTGTGATCTCCGTTGTTGTGTTTTTTATCCGTGCTTTCTCTGCAAGTTCCTTGATTGTAATTGAAACTTGGAAATCTTGTATTACTAAGTGTACTACTGTGATTTTGAGCTGCTGCAATTGTTGTGATTTTCTGACTGTGCTTTACTAATATCTTGAACTCTTATTTGTGCATCATCTTTATTTTTTGAATGCTAAACCTTTACTTGGCTTAATTGCTGCTTCTTTATTTGAAATCTTTACTTCAACAAAACTATGGCATGAAAGACTTGGTCTCATTGGCATGAAAAGTTTGACGTCTTTACAAAATAAATGAGCTTTTGGAAAACAAAACCTTAGTGATTTTGGTTCCTGTGAATAGTGTGTTATTGACAATCAAGTTAAGTTACATTTCTTACCTGGAATTCATAAATCCAAACAAATACTTGAATATTTGTATGCTGATCAGTGGGGTCCTGCTTCTGTAACTACTTAATTGGTTTTGGATACTATTTTTTGATCATTGATGATTTTTCTAGAAAAACCTGGGTTTTCTTATTAAAATCAAAAGATGAAACTTTTACTGTTTTCAAATATTGGAAAACACAAATTGAGAACAAAATTGATCATAAAATAAAAGCTCTAAGAACAGATAATGGTTTGGAATTTTGTAATTATGAATTCAATAATTTCTACAAAGAACATGGCATTTTAAGACATAGAAGAGTTGTTTACACACCTCATCAAAATGGCATAACTGAAAGAATGAATAGAACTTTATTAATAAGGTGAGATGCATGCTTTTGAGTTCTGATTTACCTAAACTGTTCTGGGGTGAAGATGTAAAAACTGGTGCTTATCTTGTAAACAGAACCCCTACTAGTGCTTTAAATTTTGAAGTGCCTGAAACTGTTTGGTCTAAAAATCTTGTTAACTATTCTCACTTAAAAATATTTGGCTGTAATGCATATTCTCATCAAAATATTGGTAAATTGAAATCTAGATCACTTAAATGTGTTTTCTTGGGTTATGGTGAAAATGTTAAAGGTTATAGACTATGGGTTAAGAATGAAAAAGGTTATAGGGTGATTGTTTGAAGAAATGTTATCTTCAATGAGTCTATTATGTCATACTTAGAAGGTAGAGAAAATAACTTGACTTAAAAAGATGTTCAAATTGAGGTGGAGCCTTCTTTAATTGAAAATGAAACACCTGCACTTGCTGTTTATGAATCTGATCTTGATGATAATGATATTTCTATTGAAAATGATAATATTTCTGAAACTGAAGATCAATCTGATTCTGCTCCTCTGCCTCTTGATGAATATCAACTCCAGAGAAAGGAGGTAGATTAGACCTCTTGCAAGGTTTGATAATGATGATTTTGTTTCATTATTTACTTTATCAAGATCAATTTGAGAATGAACTTAACTCATATGATGACGCCATAAACTGTAAAGATTCTATACTTTGGAAATCTGCTATGGATGATGAAATGAGTTCACTCCTTAAAAATAAGACTTGAGGATTGGTTAAAAGACCTAAAGACCAAAAGCTAATTGATAACAAGTGGATTTATAATATAAAAGAAGGTGAATGAGAGAATAAAAATGTTAGATACAAAGCTAGACTGATAGCTAAAGGGTTTACACAAAAGGAAGGTGTTGACTATATTGAAATTTTGTCTCCTGTTCATAAATATCCACCATAAGATGTATTCTTGACCTTGTTTTTCAATTTAGATGGGAACTTGATCAATTAGATGTTAAAACAGCTTTTCTCTATGGTGATTTAGATGAAAATATCTATATGAGACAACATGTTGGTTTTATTAAAGGTAATTCTGAAAATGTTGTATGTTTGTTAAATAAATCTCTTTATGATCTTAAACTAGCCCCGAGACAATGGAATAAAATGTTTGATACTTTTGTTTTGAAACATGGTTTTCAAAGAAGCAATTATGATGTTTACCTCTACTATAAAGGTAAAGGAGGTAAAAGTTCTTTGTACTTAGTTCTCTATGTTGACGATATGTGACTTGCAAGCTGTAATAAATCTGAAATTGATTATATCCAACCGAAGTTGAAATCTGAATTTGATATGAAGGATCTTGGTTCAGCCAAGAAGATCCTTTGTATGCAGATTTTAAGAAATAGAGATAAGGACATGTTATTTTTGTATCAACATGATTATATGGTAAAACTTCTAAAAGGATTTAACGTGTTTGATTGTAAACCTGTTACTTTGCCTCTCTCAAATCATTTTAAACTTTTATCTGAGTGTTGTTCTAAAACTGATGAAGAATTTGCTAGAATGTCCAAAATTTCTTATGTAAATCTAATTGAATCTATCATGTATCTTATGATTTGTACAAGGCCTGACCTAGCTCATAGTATTAGTATACTTAGTAGGTTTATGAGTAACCCAGGAGAAGAACACTGGAATGCTTTAAAATGGCTTTTAATATACTTGAAAGGTACTTTAAATTTAGGACTTATGTTTAAAATGAATAAAAGGGGAATCACTTTGAAAGGGTTTACTGATTCTGATTTCGCTGGAGATAGAGACAATAGGAAGTCTACCTCTGCCTATTATTTTACTCTCTGTGATACTGCTACAAGCTGGAAATCTCAATTGCAAAAGGTAGTTGCTCTATCATCCACTGAAGTAGAATATATTGCTGCTTCTGATGCTATTAAAGAGGGCATTTGGTTAAGTAGATTGCTGAATGAACTTGGTTTTGTTAATGAAAATGCAACTTTATATTCTAATAACCAAAGTGCCATACATTTAAGCAAAAATCTCATGTTTCATGATAGGATCAAACATATAGACATTAAATATCACTTTATTAGAGATATTATATCAAAATGAATTATGAAGATTGGTAAAATTCCTACTCAGTTTAATCCCTCAGATATGGGAACGAAGATAATACCTTTAAACAAGTTCCTTAACTGCTTGAAGTTGTTATCTATTGATACTATGTGATGTTATACAGGTACTTGGAGCAAATGAAAAATAATTGGTGATGTTTGCTCCTGGCTGCACTGTTGCCAAAATTGTTGAAAGCAAGGTGAAGATTGTTGTGACTAGAACCCTTGACTTATTAAAGTGTGCTTCCAACAATTTTAAGTGTAAAATCGTGCTTCTGAAATAACACTTTCTTAAGTGTATGTTAATTGATGGATTGTTGAAACTTGGCATCAAGGTTACCATTGGATCAAGTTCTAGAGACTTCTGATTTTTATCATCCACTTGGGGCACTGTTTGGCTCATTAAATCGTATGGTTCTTTCGTCAGTTCCTCTCCCTTCTAGAGAGAAAATCTCATTCTTCGATTAGATTTTCACATTCTTGAGTGATTAGAGTGTGTAAATGTTTGAATTTCTTAGATGTTCTCGTGATTATAAGAAGTGATACATTTTTGAGTGATTTGTGTAATGAATCTATGTGATTCATGTAATCTGTGAAGTTTGGAGACAGAACTGAGTGATTTGTCTTGTTCTTGGCTAGAGGGTGTGTTTGATTCCAAAGTCACTTGTAATCTGTGGCTTCATCTTGTATTCTTGAACTTATTGTAATTGTTGGCTGCCATATTTTTGGCTATTAGTGCAACCGAGCAGATATTCATTATTTGGATGCTCAACGAGGGATGTTGGCATTAGATCCGGTCGCCGAACCTTTGGGGCTTAGACCAAAATAATTCTCTGTGTTCAATCTTTAATTTTCCGCAAGTTACTTTCCGATGTATTGAAAGTTTGGTGAAATCTTGTTTTAATATAGTGTGTTATGGGCCTTTTCAGTTAACATGTCTGGAAACTTGAATCTAGCGTGGAGAGTGCATAACGAGAGTAAGCTTTGTCTCCTCTCTAACCACTTAATATTTCAGACACAACGTAAAGATTTACTCCACGCACAAATCAATCAACCACATCACTGCCAAAAAGTTCAAACTCTTTTAGCATCAAAAACCAACTTCCTTGGAGTTGAAATGCATTTTTATTCATTTGACAACTAAGATGAGCCACTATTGTTAAATAGACTAGTGTTAAATGCCACCAGTTCTCGATAACATTATTCAATAGAGTTGTGATACATTTTTTAATTTATTGGACAATGAATTTAAGAGGTAGCCATTGTCAGTTAAACCTGTCGGTCCCGTATAACATTTTAGCAAGATATAAGACTAAATTTGTTGTTCTAAACACAGAACCAACGTGTAATGAAGAAAACATGGCATTTCAATTCCGATTTTCCTTCCAAGGTTTGTGAAATTTAACATTCTACAGTGATGAAAATCCTAGAAATTTAAAAATGTTCAACAGTACTACAGATTTGTTGAACATCAAAAGAAAGAGCCTTCTTTACTGCTTCTCGTTTTTGTTTTCAGTCTCTACAACAGATTTGTTGTATGCTTCTAATTCTTTTTTGTACGCTTCCATTGCCTCTGCAGCTTTATCTTTCCAAATTTGCTTCTCTTGTTCACCCAATTCCTACACAATTTAAGCAAGAAAATATGTATCAGAAATTAGACCAACATGCCTAAGCTACTATCAAGTGCTGAATGGTACCTTCCACTTCACGGATATGAGCGCGTTTAGCGTAGAGTTGTTGATTCCCGGCCTCTCGCCCGATAAATTCTTCTTTGTCACAATGCTGCATGTTGCAGTAGAAACTCATTTCAGTAATCAAGAATTTTACATACAATGAAGTCCCTGAGCCTCTTGTGGACTAATTGTACCTGAAAAGAAGAAATGACGACGCGGGCTTCCTTGGTTTGTTGGGATCAACAATCTTCTCTCCCTTATCTTTCTTCTTCTTTTGGCAGTTTTCTTTTGTTTTCTGCGTGTTTAAGTATCGCGAATTTGATTTAAAAGAGTTCCAGAATAATTGATAAAATCGAATTTTGAGCAGAAATTGTAACAACCTTTATCAGATTTTCTGTTTTCTCCTTCTTTTTGAGCAATTGTAAAGCTTCATGCTTTCGAAGCTTCATCAATTCTTCATCTTCCTTCTTCAAATTAGCCGCTTCTTCATCTTTCTTATGGCTGTATACTTCCATTTCTTGCGCATAACGTTCCTTGTTCTTCATTGCCATCTGAAAAATCCCAGAGTAAATCGCCGCGAAAAATACTTCAAAATTTGCAGAAGAAATTTCAACTATGAAATAGTTCAATTACTTGCTCATACGGTGCTCTCTGTGCCTCGGTCATGTTCTTCCACTCCTCCCCTGTGATCTTTGCAACCTTCACGTAAAATTTTCCAATTAGCCTAGTTCTCTAAATCAAGACGAACTGAGATCGAGTAAAGTACTTTTCTTTTTACCTCAAAGATATTCTTGTTCTCTGCAAGATGAATTGCTCGTCGCTCATTTGCGAATACAAAGTATGCTGACATTGGCTGCTTTGGTTTCAGGGGATCTTTTACTTTCCTGTGCCAAATAATAAAAAACATGAGCAAATGAAAATACTGAAGTAAAGAGAAATAGGAAATTCATAATATTTTACTTTGTCTTCTTCTTGTTTTCTTTTTCTGCTTCCTGTTTGAACTGAAGATATTCTTCAAGCAAATGCATGGCAGTCTTCTGTTTCTGCTCTTCCTCCAAGAGCTTCAAAGCTTCGTGATCTCGTTTCTCATTCCCGACTATCTTCAAGTAGACTTCTTTCTCAGCTCTATATCTCTCTTCATAAGGCTTCTTTTCTTCTGCACTTACCGTCTTCCATTTTGAACCCAAAAGATTCGCCATTTCCTTAAAATCAGAATCTGGATAAACTTTTTTCACCTGAGGAAGACAAAACCCCAACAAAAATTGAGAAAACAGAATACTATTTAAATTCAATTTCAGTTTCAGTTTCTTGAAGAAATTGTATCTACCATATATACCTCATTCCACTGATCTTTGCACCACAGCACGTAAGGAGGAGATGGCCTTTTCTTAGAAATATCTCCCTTCTTCCTGTCTTTCTTTTCTTGTTCTAGATCTTTAAGCGTGAAACTGACCGGGAAAGTCTAACAAAAACGAAAAATCGTCATTATAATTGACAACAAAATACAAGAAAATGGGGGGGGGGGGGGGGGATTGTATGTATTATTGTATATATTCTATTTACAGTTACTGCCATGGAAAGTTTTTGGAATTGTTTAAAATTGTGGTCTTGCAGTTACTGCCATGGAAAGTGAGGGGGGGGGGGGGGGGGGGGGGGGGGGGGATGAATAGAGAATAAACCATGTTGGGCTTGAACTCCTTAATTTTCTGCAATTTTTTGAGCTCTATCTTAAGTTTCTCTTGCTCTTCTTCCTTCTGCCTCAAGGTCTCTTCTCTGACCTTCAAAAGCTCCTCCGTCTGCTCCTTATCGATCTTCATCTTTTCGAGCTTTTCTTGCATTTCTTGCAATTCTTTCTCGAACGAAAACGCTTCTGATGATTGTTGTTTTGCCTTTGATGCCCCTTTCTTAGTTTTCTTCTGGGACTTTGGCTGCGAGAGGCTCTCATGGTTCTCTTTCCCAGAAGAATTCAGGGCCGCAATGGGGGCAGTTTCAACTACAGCTCCAGCCATTATGTTGGCTTCATTTGAAGAAGGGTTTTTCTGCTTTAGGGCCCTCTTTGATCTCCCTTTCTTTGTGGGTGCAGGGTCTGCAACAATTGGCGTTTCGGCAATGGCAGCCATTGTGTGTGTGTGTGTGTGTGTGTGTGTGAGAGAGAGAGAGAGAGAGAGGGACTAGTCGATAATGTCTGAATGATTAATCTGCTGTGCGGCAAGGGTTTATATGAAGAAGATGAAGGGCATAACGGTAGGATTTTTTCAAATTTGAATTTACTGTTCTGAATTGGATGGTTATTTGAGTTCCACTGCAGGAGTTTAAAGGGCTTGACCGTTGGCAAAACTAATTAAATTTTTTTACTAATATATGATAAGCTCCCGTTCATTATTTTCAAAGTTTATTTTTTCTCTTTTTTTATTTTTAACCATACATTTTTAATAAAATAATATTACACGTAAAATTATTTTTTTAACGACATATTTTCCATCAAAATACTATTCCAAAATATATTTTGAACAAAAAAATGGAGCTCAAACTAGCTCTAAATATAAGATTTGTTTCAATATAAGAATTTACTCAAACAAAACTCGCAGTATTATCTTTTCTTTTTGAAGTATATGAAATATTTGATTTACATTTTCCTATATTTGTTTTTAAATTATCAATCGAAACGCATGTCTCAAATCAATTCCATCCACAAGGATGAGTTCGACATAAGAAAAAAACTCCAAAAATACTTGCCGATAAAATAGTTCAACTTACTTAGAAATAGCGCTACATAAAAAAGAGTAAGAATTAGATCTCTTTTTATCTCAAATAAATATAATACCTACTCAAACACTACTTTTCCTATATTTTTTTGATATTGACATAAAAACAAAGACAAACACCCTCTCTTTGTACATCTATACAACATAGAAAAATAGTGCTCATTTGATTTGTATTTCAATTTTCAATTTTGAATTTCTATTTTGATGTTTTATTTGAAAATTGCTAAAAATAAGTGTGATTTATCATTTGGAAAATCCGTTTCTCACAATAGAAAACTAAAAAACAAGTTTTGTTTGAAACTTTAAAAATTACTTTATTACATTTTATTCCATGAAATTTGATTATTCAGTAAAATTGAACAATTTATGTTAATATATTATCA
>CAIGRP010131341.1:0-12410 GCA_903798385.1 Fraxinus cuspidata
ATGTTGAATTCTCATTTTATCCTTTTATATTTGCACAACAATTTCTCATTCATCTAGAATTGGTTTTGAAATTCCAAATATACTCAATCATCTACTCGATGAATAGAATAAGTTAATCTATTCACTTGTGTGATTTGACTATTAGAATCTATCCGAATATTTGGTTGATGTAGATATAAAATCAACTGTTGTTAATTTTACATAAACCAATTATAACCAAATTCCAACAAAAACTATATAATATTTCAGTAGCTGCATACTGGGTCGTTCATTTACATAAGTATTCCATCAATTACCAAATATAATAGACCGCTCCTTCGTTTTTATACAACACATCAAATCGACTTGACCGTATTATAAATACAGTTGCTTATTTTCAGCATAGATAATACATAGCCAACAAAATACTCGTAATACTTTGTAGGACATGTTCGGTGTATGGTATTAGACCATAAACGAGTCCACACAAAAAAATCACAATATCTTTTCCTTCACCGCACTATCCAATTCAGCCGACCAAACATCGTCTAGACACGGATATAGTGCATCATCCATGGGGGAATTACTGTATTAGATGATTGTTGTTGGCGTGGAGCTTCAACTTCTCCATTGTCTCCCATAGTTTGGCATATTTCACTGGAAGGAGTAGCATATTTTTAGTATAACTAATACGCACACATATTTACATGCACAATAATTGGATTATGGTCTCAAACTTATTGTCCGAGTAATAATTGTTCGTCAATTACATTTGAAATCTATATTATATCATTACACGATCCTCACGTATCCAATTATATGAAGACGTACCTTGTTTTTTTTTTTTTGGTTAAAGGAGAGGAGGTACCTCCAAAATATTATTAATATGTCCTCACTTGTGGTGGGTGAATACCGTAGTTACATGTGGAAATAATGAAAGCAAAAGGCAAACCTTGCTTTCCAACTGGGTTTGTCACCTTTGTAATTTTCTTTTATTCTTTTATTCCTTTTTTTTTTTGTATAGTAGTGGTGAATGGTTGATTGTGTTTTAAGTTTTAATTTTTTGGGTGAAAAATTACAAAGAAAATCATCGTATTACTAGAATTATGAAATCAAGGGTGAATATAATATTGACATAGATATGAACATGTAAAAGGTGAATGTGACTATTGACCAGGTGGATTGTGAAGAAAAATTGTAGAATTCTTGTTTTTCTTTGAAGGGGTGAGATTGATTTAAAAATGATTGTCCTTTTTAATTTTATGGATTTTTAAAAATAACAACAACAACGACAACTTGTAAAATTTTAACATTTTTTATTAAATTTTAAGATATTGCCACTTGTTTAATCAATTCTATTTTTGTTACACACTTGACATTTTAAAACATTCATTTTATATTATTTTTTGCTAATATTAGATTCATGCTCAACACCTTAAATTTGTCCATTGCTCGAATTGCAAATTCAATTTCAAGCCACTACACAGTTAGTAAGCATTATGTTTGCCATCATATAACTAAAATTTTTTTTTATTCATTTGCAAATTACAATTGCCAATAGTTTATAATAAAATGCAATTATTGAATTGTTGTTGCCTTGCTTACTTATATTATAAATAGGTTTTATTATATTAATTATTTTAAATTTCAGCCCTCACTAACGAAAATCATGGATCTGCCCTTGAGTTCAACTATTTCCACAAACACACATATATAGGGAAAGAGAGAGTACCTGAAATTGAAGCAGTCCAAAGGCTGGGATAGACCAAAATAAGATGAGTTCATATCTTGGTTTTGTTGTTCCAACTGAGAAGTTTGATCCAATTCTTTTTCCTTCTCTTTGACCTATAAATACATGCATATTTACATGATCATCAAGAAAGGCTTAGCCTCCGTTTGGCAATGATTAAAATCAAGATTTTAATTTAATTAAAGCTCAACAATGAATTTTAACTACACATTTTATGAAATCTAAAACTTTTCAATCACATATTTTACGTCTTTTATCGAAATCTGCTAAAAATCTAATTTTAATTCACATCAGACAAGGGAATAGTATATACATGACACACTTGTTATTGTACATCATGCATTTTGCCCGTTATATATGTGAATACAACTTAAATTATACATTTAACACCAATGTCTAATATTGGATGGATTTTAGTGTTTACCTTCTTCATAAGCATGTTATTTTGCACTTGCAATGCCGTATCCTGTCAAGAAATTGTGAGGTAGAAAATTATAGAAATTGATATTGATATTTTGACATACATCAATATATTTTGCACCTGCAATGCCTCATCCTGTTGTTGGATTTCTTCGTAGAAACAACGTAAATATTATATGCATTTTTGATAAAATTAATGTAAGATAAAAGTTCTTACCTTTTTCAGAAGCTTATAAATAGATTCATTCATGAGTTGGTTCTGCAGAAGGGAGACTCAATAGATTTCAGTGACTTCATTATTTTTACAGAAAATTCCCATAATAGTTAAGGTTTCGGTTAGTAAATAATAGCTTTTACCTTGCAAAATTGAATGTGTTTAAGAGAAACATCAATCTGATTTTCCAAATTTTGCATCTGTTTCAAGCTCAGGGTATCCAAGTCCTCTCCCATATAGTTCCTGCAAAGATAAAAGAAAGAAAATAATTTGGCACGTTCATCACCTCATTAATTACTACTTATAAGCTTTATCTGCAGCTCATAAATTTTATCTTTTGTTTCTTTCATTTACTACAGGCACCCCCTTTGAAGTTTAATTTGTATTTACCTTTGTCGAGAATTATTAAATAACCGTCCAAGTGGAATCTTATCTAAAACTTTAAGTTACTAAAAAGAAGACTGCATTACACACACCATAACAATTTTTATGAGCAGGAGGCGGTAGAATTCGAACCTATGGCTTCTACTTGCATTAATAATAGGTCAATATTAAATCTTAAAACTTTAAAATGAGGTGATTCAATAATATAATAATAATATATGTTTTTAAATGAAGTGATTTTATTTAATGTAAAGAGCACACAAATTCTAGAGGTCTAATCTTTGCGCCACATATTTATGAAAATTCTGCGTGTCAAACATTTGCAGAAACTTAATTCAGATTTACACGTGAAGCTGTAAATATTTGAGATTCCTTCTTAAAAAGTTAACCTTATCAATAAGAGTATCACAAATTTCTATAAATTGATCTATACTTTCATCTTTATTAGATGCGAAATTTTATCCCTTAACATGAGATTTTATCCATTAAGATGTTACCGCAAGATGATGGCTCGTTTGAGCAAACCAATTTTGAAATCCTTGTGTTCAATTTTTTTAAGTCTTAATAAGATCGAATTGTTCGTTGGAGTTTAATGGGCTCTGATACCATATTAAATTTGGGGTTCCATCTTAAAAAGTTAACTTTATCAAGAAGAGTAGCCCAAATTCATATAAATTGGTCTATATTTTCATCTTTATTCGACGTGAGATTTTATCCCTTAACAAAAGTAGTATGTTGAAATACAAATGCAAATAAATTAATTCAACTATCTAACAATTTAAGATTTTAGAAGAAAATCACTAAATAAAAGACTAGCTACATTTGTGGCTAAGCTTAAAAGGTTTACTCACTAGTTTTACTTAGAATGAAGTAAATATTGTTTTATTCACACCAATACTCGAAATGAGTTAGTTAAATTTTAAAATATCATTTTCTATTTACTTAAAAGTAAGAAAAAAGTAGCTTAACTAAACATGTAAACTTAATTATAACTTTTTTTAAGCTCAGCAAAAAATGTTATCAAGAAAATATGAACCTTTGGTTTCTCTGCAAAACGTCCACTCTAGCCTTAAGCTTTGCATATTCCAGATTCAAACATACCTATCAAAAAATCACAGTAAATTTCAATTTCAGACAGTGAAAAAACATCATAAAAATGTTGTCATGAAAATTCTATTTCCACTTACAGTTGACTGAACATTAGTTGTTTTGAGCTTCTTTTCTGCATATGAATAACTTTCATAGTGTTCAAGAATCTTTTCCATGCTGAAATAAAAGATTGCAAAAATTCTGATATAAAACTTTAATATCAAAATATCTATTAATTATGTAATATGCCAATTGGATAATTAAATTAGCGCAATAAATCAACAGAACTTTTAAGTAAAACTGAGATAATGCATTTCTTTAATCGGGTATTATTCAAGAAATAAAAGCGCCTCAAACAAATTCCAAAATATTTGTTGTGTAAAATGCATTTTTCGGTTAACCAACATGTTAACTAATTGATTACGATAAATTGGATCGGATTTTGCTGTTTTTTCTCGTTATATACTTGTATTGTACAATATAATCTAAAATTACATTATCAAACACTCCAATATTTCACAAGTAAGAATAGTAAACCAAATAAGTCCATTGGATATATTAATACGGGCATTGAAAGAATTTGATTAAAAGTTATAGATAGTTATGGAGCTCTAATAATATTGCTAATCCATTTTTAAGAACAGAGAATAATGAAGGGTTTAGATCAATACGGAAAAATTGTGTAGATTAACATGAGACGCAATATTGGACAACACAAAATTTTAACATTTTCTTTACTTGTTTAACCGTGACATGTTTTATTCAATCTAACATTTCATACATTCTATAATTGCACTACCATAAGCTCTGCAAAATCTTGAATTATAAAGTTGAGAAGCCATGGTCAAATTAAACTCGTTTTCACTAATTTTATCACTTAATATTGGCTAAGGTTTTTTATTTTTTTATCCTCATATTACTTAAAATTACAAAATCTAGTTATAATTATTTTAAAGTAAACAGTAAATCTATTTTGGATCAAAGGCATCTCATAATTTCTTCGAAGTGGTAGCATTTGACACCTTTTAAAAATTCGCATCATCAAGAGCTTGATGAATAATGCTAAGAGCCTTTTGATAATTTCTCTTAGTTACTTCTCGTAAGTCTCTTTGTATTTGCGACATATCTTCTTCATTTTGAAGTTCAAAACATCTCTCTATCAAGTCCCTCAAATCTTGACTTCCAAGATATACATTCATACGAATACACCATGTACTATAGTTATCATTAGTAAGTCAAGAAATATGAAGCGAATTGTTGTTTGCCATTTATTCTTTTCAGAGTTGTATAACCTTGCTCTAATCCCACTTCTGTTGGAAACTTGAATATGAAAAAAAAAAAAAAAAAATTTGGCAGAGAAGAAGATAATATTAAGAGTACACACAATATTATTTCTTAATACTCTAAATGACTTGTAGAAAATGAGTACCATCACTAGCCTTTTATAGGCTTCACAAAATAAGAATTTAATCTAATACATTAGTTATTAAATGCAAACTATTTTTCAAAATAATTCATACATTTCTCAAATACATGAATTAATTAGTATATTATTCTATGCAAGAATAATTCAAAAGATATGAATGAATTTAACTAATACATAATGAACTAAATAAATGTAGTTTATAAATTCAATAAGTAGAACAACAATACTCTAGAGACTACCCAACATTTTAGGGTACAACTCATTACTGGACAAAAGCATTTGACATAACCAAGAAGGGAATTTAGGAAAATAATATAAGAAAAAAGAGAGCAAGAGAGCAGTGAAAGTAGAATAAAATATAATGAATATTGCTAAAACCTCAAAATATAATTCGCAAAACTTGCCAATCGATAGCGAAGCCTAAGGCAATACACGAGGAAACAAAGGCATAAAAGGTTCACCCAAATTAGGTGAACCTTCTCCCCATCCAATCTGACTATAGATTATTAATGAAATAACACGTGAGACAATGAAAAAAACGTGATACTCGTAACAAAATCAGATTCAAGTTAGCTAATAAGATTATAAGAGGCTGTTATGTGTCGTTCTCCTTAAATGACAGAATTACTCCAAAATTTGGAGAAAATTTTATCAATACCCCTACTTTTGAAAAGAAAGGTATGATATTCAAATATCTCTCTCCCAAATAACTATTTTCTCTTTTGCTCCAAATTTGATTATCAAAACTAGTGAGCTTAGGGGGGTAAAAATTCTAGCTAGGTGAGAGGTTTGATGATCAGAATTCTATCGTTAACAAATTGATGATCAGAAAAGGAGACCACAAATTTCTCAATCAGAGCTAAGGAATCCATAAGAAATGATGAGTGAAATAAGCAAAATCAAAAAGAATAAAAGCATTAGAAATTGAAACAGAGGAATCTAGCAATGATTCGGTTAATAGCGATGTCAATCTGAAGAAAAAAGTGGGAAAAAGCACCGGCAAGGTTTCAGGCAAGCCTTTCTCGTATCCAATGCCATCACCAATAGAAAAGAACGTACAGTACAAAAGCTGTACAGGAAACGGTAAAAAACCTCAAGGCACTGGCAGCAAAAAACTCATATTTGAGTGCAAAGTTTTAGAATCCAAGGACGAGTTGGCAAAATGAGGTTTGCATGGAAGGACCAACGTTGGTGCTAATTTTGTCCCCAAAGGTAGTAGTAACTTACAGACATTACAAACCTAAAACATTGCTCAAGTAGGAAAGTGGAAAATGCCGTAAACCAGTAGATCCGCTCTCGATAGATTGGCGAACAAGGCAAATTTGCATGACTAGAGGTATAACCGTTGAAGAACCAGAGAGTAGAAAACTATAACAATTTCTCTAGAGGTTCGAACGGCAATCTACAATGGAGCAATATGAAAAGAAGAAGAATATGATGTACCAGTCACCGTTAGGATCAATTACTGTTGGCTACCACATCAACCAGCAGGCCTCGGGGTGAGACAGCCAACCGTGATATTGAATAACATAAAGTAAGGGGAAGGAAAACCTCTAAAGAGTTACTTCACACTTTTCAAAGCTGAAATGATTTTCGACGAAGCTATACCAGATGAAGAGGCGAGAGATGTCTCGTAGAATGGTTTGTCAGAAAAGACTCCTGCCGGCGAGAAGCCATCAAAAGCAATCCATGTTCTTCCCATCAATTAATAAATCTAATATGCAATGAGATCCAGGTAGATGATATCCTTGAAAATCGAAGGAGGCAAAAGCAAGGGCACCGGGAGAAAGTCAGAAGTCAAAAGCCTCCACGTCTAGCGAAAAAGGTGTAATAAGCAAACGCATGTAAGCTCATCGCCAGCTATGATCGACTTCACGAAACTCCAACTGTCAGCAAGATAAATTAGTATCTGTTAATTGTATTGGACTGCCTCACTATACTTTCGGTTGGGCCTTGTTTGCTGTTTGGACCGTTAGGTGAAACGGGTTGTGGCCTCAATTGAATTAATGTTATCAGTCGTACACGTGGCTGATACTTTGCCCTTGGATGCTAACTGTTCATATTACTTGGTTGACTTGGCTCTTTGGATGGGGGTCATTCGGGAGTCTTCTATTTCTCTCTTCGTCTCTCTGTTTTCTTGTTTCTCTGAGTGAAGTCTAAGGTTTCATGGTTTCTTGTAATTGTAATCGATCTTAGTGATTTCTCTAATCCCATTCTTTGTGAATTCTGTATATGGTGTATAGATTAGGGGTTGGTATACTGTTATTACGGTTCTGTATTTTGAGGCGAGATTAAATTGAAGAAACCTTTGGTTTCTTCAAACATTTGTACTGATTCGTGATTGGTTCTTAGTGGATCTAGAGCTATATTCTTTGTGGATGCTCAACGGGTGATTAGGTCTTTGTGACTGAACATCCGGACCCTACTAGGTGAAAAATTCTTGTGTTTAGTGTTTTTATGATTCAGTATTTTCTTTGTTGTTTACAAATCTTCGATCTCGTTTAGTTTCTGCAATTTGGGGCCTTATAAGTGGTATTAGAGCTTACTCTTTGATAGGGCCTCCATTCTGAGGTTCTTGGTGTAGATCTGACATTCTTGGGATAGATGAGGCGTCCTCTGTGAGAAGAAAAAAAATTATTTTTCTTTTTCGTCTTAACTCGCTGCAAATCCTGATTAACCTTGTGTTTCCACTGAGTCTTGGTTATTTTTTTAACTCGTACTAAGTTTGGCGAGTTGGTGCAACTCTTTCCGATTCCTGGTTGAGTCTGTGACTCACTGTTGAGTTCTATTGAGTCTTGGTGACTCGCTGCTTTCTTGCATTCGTTCTGGATTTCTGGCATGATCCTGTTATTCTCCTCTTACTACCTTGATTTTGAAACATTGAGTTTTTCAGATTCTGGTACTATTTCTAACCCCCTACTCTTATAAGCATTGGTTAAGTTCTTGAATCTGGTTATTAAGGTAAGCAATTCTCCATTACTTTCCTTTGTCCAAGACCTCTTGTGAGGGCTTAGGAATATGAGGGAGCAGTGGGTTCAAGGGTTGCCACCCCTTAAATTTTTTTTCAAAACTGTAACTATAATATTCTGAATTGTGATCACTTGATTTGTGAATTGCATTGATAAGAACATATCTATTATTACCTTGCCGCCTCTGCTGTTCACTTATCCTGATCAATTCTCTGTAATCTATCTGAATCATTATACTCTGTGTGTTGTATACTTGCAATTGTGAATATTATCTGTCATCATGTCTATTGCACATAAGTTTGAACTTGAGACATGGAATGGTACTAGAGATTTCAGTCTCTGGCGCCAGAAGATGATGGCTCTTTTACTTCAACAAAGGTGTGTTGCAGCCCTTGATGGTCAATGGACTGTAGAGACTAGTGCCTATAAGAGATAGGAATTAGATGACACTATATGGAGTTCAATTTTCTTGCATCTGTATGATAATTTGATTATGAAAGTTGGTGAAACTACCTTTGCTTAGGCCTATGGAATAAGCTAGAATCACTTTATTTGACTAAGACCATGCCTAATAAATGTTATCTCCTGAGGTTGTCCTATAACTTTAGATTTGATACCTTGACATATTCACAAAACTGATTCAGGATTTAGAAAACTGTGATGAAACTCTCTCTGATGATCAACAAGTTGTTGCTCTTCTGAACTCTCTTAGTGATAAATACAAAGACATCAAAACTGCTTTATAGTATGGGGCAAGATCTCACCGTTGATATAATAACTTCAGCCCTAAGAAATAAAGAACTTGAGCTGAAAACTGAATCTAAAGATTTCAAATATGGGGAAGGGTTTAGGGATGGCAATACGCCCCGCCCCGCCTTGCCAAGAATAAAAAAAAAAATTAATAAATTATTATTAAAAAAAAACTGAAAAAAAAAAAAAATTAAACAGGGCTGGAAACCCGCCCCGCCTCGCCGCGACTAAGGCTGGGCGCGGGACGGGGTGGGGAAGTCGCAGGGCGGGGCTGGGCGGGGTTGCCATCTCTAGAAGGGTTGCACATAAAGGAGAAATGAAATCCTAATAAGAAGCAACCTACCTACACTTTTAATCCTCATAAGAAAGCTATATTTCAGAACTTCAAATTCAAATAAAAGAATAAAAATCATATGAAATCCAAGAATCATATCAGAAAATGTTACTACTGTGGAAAATCAGGTCATTTAATCAAAGACTGTTTTAAGAAAATATCTTATATGAACGAAAAGAATAACTCAGAAGGCTCTGCAGCCTTGGTCTGCAAGAATGAACCCGACGTTCAAGGAGTAGTCCTTATGAATACCACTAAAAGAGATCCAAAAGAATGGATCATTGATTATGGCTGTACTTTCCATATGTGTCCTAACAAGCAATGCTTTTCTTAATTTTTTGAAATTACTGAAGGGCAAATTCAAATGGAAAATGACATGAGTTGTCAAATAAAGGGAATTAGAAAGATCAGATTATTAATGAACAACTACATCCTTGAACTTGAAAACTGCAAATATGTTACTGAACTTAAAAGAAATTTGATTTCTTTGGGTCAATTAGATGACAAGTATAATATCATGATTCATAAAGGTCTTCTAAGACTCAAATAAGGAAGTAAAACTATTATATCCTCTCTGAAATTAAATGGGATCTACACTGTCTCTGTTGATCCCGTGATCCATCATTGTTCTGCAGCCTTAAACCTTGACTCTAATAAGTCTTTGATTTGGCACAAAAGACTTGGTCATATTTCTGAAAAGGGACTTGACATTTTGAATAATCTTGGCTGTTTTGGTAAAGATAAAATTAAAAGGTTAGATTTTTGTGAAAACTATATATTTGGAAAACAGAAAATATTGCCTTTCAAAACTGGAACACAAATCCACTTCTATCTTGGATATTTACATGCTGACCTTTGGGGTCCAGCATATGTAAATACCCTAAGTGGATTTATGTTTTATTTACTTATAGTTGATGATTTTTCAAGAAAAAATATGGACTTTTCTAATAAAACAAAAATCAGACACCTTTAAAACCTTTAAACAGTGGAAACTATTGATTGAAAACCAAACCAACAAGAAAATCAAAGCACTAAGAATTGATAATGGTCTTGAGTTTTGTAACTCAGAATTTGATTCATTTTATAAAGTATCTGGAATTCTAAGACATAGAATTGTAACATATACACATCAGCAAAATGGAGTTGCTGAGAGAATGAATAGATATCTTTTGGAAAAGGTAAGATGTATGCTTTACAGTTTTGGTCTTCCTAAGTTCTTTGGGGGAGAAGCCTTAAAAACAGTTACCTATTTTATAAATAGGAGTCCTTCAAGTGCTATTATTTTCAAGTTCTTGAAAAGCTATGGTCTGGAACTATACCTAATTATAGTAGGTTTAAAGTGTTTGGCTGCACTGCTTATTCATATCAAAGTGAAGGTAAACTTGAACCAAGATCCCTAAAATATGTTTTTCTGGGATATGGGGAGGATGTCAAAGGTTATAGACCAAAATGGTTATAAAGTAATTGTTAGTAGAAATGCCATTCTTAATCAAGATGACATGCCTTGTAATGAATCATCTGATCCTAAAGCTTCTGAAACCACATCTGTTAAAGAAACTGTCCTGGAAAATCAATCTGAAAATGCTGTTATTCAAGATTATTTTATTGAGGTGGAGTCTACTCAAACTGATTCACAACCTGTTCAAATTGAATCTGAAAATGAGATTGAATCTTCCGAAACTGATCTTACTGATTATCAATTAACCAGAGATAGAGAAATAAGAGAAATAAGACATTCAATAAGATTCAATAATGATGAATTTGTTACCTTATTTTCTGCTCTTGACTCTGTGAATCCTGAACCTGTTTCTTTTGATAATGCTATGAACTGTTCTGATTCTAAATTTTGAAAAGAGGCTATGAATGAAGAAATGAATTCCCTTATTAAAAATGGTACCTGAATTTTAGTTGACGACATAAGAATCAAAAGGTTGTTGATTGTAAGTGGATTTATAAGATAAAACAAGGAGATTCTAATTCTGAAAATAAGAGGTATAAAGCCAAATTAGTTACTAAGGGGTTTACTAAAAAGGAAGGGCTTGACAATCAGAGGATATTCACTATTTAATTTAATTATAGTTTCCATTTATAACTCGCATAGAACTAGGGATTTTCTTGATTGTATAGCATAAAATCTTTCTTTGTATATCTTTGTAATATTCTATAAATTGAAAGGCAATACACACGAGAAAAGCATTCTCTACAAAATTGTCATGGTATCAGAGCCTGAAATTACTTACTGAGCGTGTCGTTTAGGTNAAAGGCAATACACACGAGAAAAGCATTCTCTACAAAATTGTCATGGTATCAGAGCCTGAAATTACTTACTGAGCGTGTCGTTTAGGTCTTCAGAAATCTGTTCATAGCGTTCATCGTAGTCGAAGGTGTGGCTCGCATTGGACCTCTGTTTATCGTGTTCTTCTCAATCGAAGGTTGTCGCTCACGTTTCCGGCACCATCTGTGGTTTCTCTTCGTGATTTCAGCGCCGGCATCTCCAGTCGACGTCCTTTGTGTTCATCTTAGTTCAGATTTTGGGCTTCACCGTTTCTCCGGTGCATAATTTGGTTTCGGGTCAAGGCAATTTCTTCTTCCCATCGCCGGTCAGAACTGTTCTTCCTTCCATTGCTTTGAAGTGTGTCGTTTTCTCTGCTGTACTGCTGTTTTTTTTTTAATTGGGCTTGGTTATAATTGTGATTGGGCCAGTAAGTTGGGCTTTAATAGTTGTTGCGTTCCTAGGCAATTTGTTGGGCTTGGTATTCTGACTAATTGTGTTCGGCCATTGTTGGGCTTTAATAGTTGTTGGGTTGTTGATTTAATAGTTGGGCTTGGACATCATTTGGTTGATGGGTTGTGGTTACCGTATTTTGGCGGTCTATATACTACTTTCACCATGTCAATTGAGAAGACTGACTTCTTTTGTATTCGTTTTAATGGAAAACACTACTCGTCATGGGCATTACATTTTCAGTTCTTGGTTGAAGGGAAATGATATCTCTGGGGACATATTGAAGGTAGTATCTTGCCTGGAAAACCAAGGATTCCCGAACTATGGCCTGGATTATCGGTACTATTGAGGCTAATATTGTTCTTAATCT
>CAIGRP010131344.1:0-19987 GCA_903798385.1 Fraxinus cuspidata
TAAACTCATTTTGAATTGTGGGTCGTATTGAGGTTCCAGAAAGCTTAACATTGTAAAATGGTTGGTGCTCCTTGTTGCAGGTCACCGGAAGCACTGTAAAATGTTGGATTGTACCATAAGTTAATCAACATACTGAAAAAGACCCTGCTCATGCCAGAGAGCTTGGTAACGGAGGACGTATATCATTGCATTTGATTGAACCTCCATAACAATATCATTTTCATTCTCTATCCCTTTTACTTAACAGTTTTATTTTGTGTTAAATATGTTGTTCCACTTACTTACTTATTTGTGCTTACTATTTAAATTAATCTATTTAGTCTTTACTAGCTTAAATTTAGATTAATTCTTCGATAGAGTTTTGAAAATCAATTCACCCCCCTCTTGGTTAGTCAATCTTGGGCTTTCATCATTTCCATCACCCAACAAATTTTTTTTCCCTCTCTTCCTCCCTCTCCCTCCTTCTCATGGGGAAACTTGATAAATTTGAATTGTCATGGATTATAGGGAAGAGAAAAAAAAATGAAAATCCACAAATGTCTTATCCTGAAAAAGAAACTCTTAAAACCCCAAAATGTGAGACATTTAGAAAATGGGGACATAAGAAAAAAAAACACTGAAGAAAGTGAGAGACCTCTCTTAGTTTTCATTCAATTCTCTTTCCCATTAAAACTTAGTGGAAAATTGGGCCCATAAAAACCCATTGGCACAATAAACCAACCAAAAAATTGTATTTAACAAGAGACCAAAGAATGGAGCAAAAAAGAAAACCTAAACTATTAATTACAGCAAAATAAAGTAGTTTTGAATTTGAAAGCAAAGAAAATAGGGAATTGCAAGAACAAGAAGTAATGATAAAAAACTTGAAAGTCAAAATGGGTGATGGAATGTAATGCAATCTTCCACAGTACGAAAAAGTAGTATCAGAGCTGGAGGAAGAGAGGAAAGAAAAAATTTGTTGGATGATGGGAATGAAGGTGGCGTTGGAGGAAATGGGAGTTGTGATGATAGTTTTCGGGTGGGGTTGGGTATGTGTGGGGTGGACAGAGAAGAAGAAGTTGGTTTTTTATTTTTATTTTTAATTATTTGATTTCAGTTATTTTATTATAAAAAATGTAAAGTTACCATTTTAACATTTTAAAATTAGTCCAAATTATTGTCAAGGTCAATTATTTGGTCAAATAATGGTCAAACTTACAGAAACCATCCATTTGGACTTCAACTTCGACATTTTGAAATGTTTAGTACCGTGGGTGGCACAAATGAAATTTTTGGGTAAAGTCTGCTACTAAATGAAATGTTTGGAATCGCTGCTGCAATTATCCGATTTAAATAACATTAATACTTTGATTGATTCTAGAGCAAGTATTAAGTTAATTCATTTGCATCTTTTACAAGAAACTAGGATTGAGAAATCTAAAGGCAATTTCAATAATCCTGCAGTTGGCGGACGGAACACTAAAGCACCTCTATGGAATAGTTGAAGAAATGCTAATTAAGGCTCGAGAATTTATTTTTCCAGTTGATTTTATCATTCTTGATATAGAAGAAGCACATCAGATGCCAGTCATCTTTGGAAGGCCATTCCTATCAAATAGTCGTGCTTTGTTGGATTTTGAAACTAATGATATAGTCTTAAGGGTGGAAGTCAAGCAGCAGAGTTTCACCATGAACACTCCATTCAAGCAACCATCCTATTTTGATGATTTTTAGAAGATGAAAATAGAAAATAATTTTTCGTATTACGATGTGAGTGTGTGATAGAACAATCTAGGTTAGCCAATCATAACATGTACTCTGACTCAAGTTGAAACTTTTTGGTGAACAACCACATAGATGTATTACAAACCAAACATCATCTGAAATTGTCTTTGTAAATAAAAAATATGTATGCCAAGCATAAGCATGAATTTTTTTTTATTTCCTTTTAACATTCATCGTGTTGACTCTTTTTATTTTCTTTAAAGCACATTCTTTTGAATTTATGGAGTTTACTTTCACATAGTCATAGGGGGAGCCCTTTTCTCATGACTTATGTTCATTATCAAAGATTGCTTCACACACCCGTGGTGTAGCACTCTTCTCCAATGACCTACCTATTAACACAACAACATATTATAGTACAGAGAGACACATATACTGACCATGGGTCCACACCGAAGCACACATCACCCTAAAATGTCAACCCAGTCAGTAGATGGGCACAATTAGAATAGTCACAATGTCCTGAATGTGTACTTATTTGATTACAATTTAACATAAGATATAATGAGCACACCACACTAATTGGTTAATTCAATTTCATTCCAACAATTATAAACCAAATAGAAATTCACATTACATGACATTTCCAAGAAAAGAATTCCATTTTATAGTTTTTAGATTTCATATTTTTTACAAATGCAAAGCACATGCAAACAAAGTAAACAAACAAAACAAAACTAAAGGTAATAATGTACATCATAAATGGTTTAATGCATCAAGCATATGCCCATGATTTTTTGCAAGGTTTCAAATCTAATAGTATCTAAAGCCTTGGTGAATAAATTACCCAATTGTCTTTCAGTATGTATATGCTCTAGGACTATTACATTCTTTTAAACTAAATCCTTAATAAAGTGATGCCTAATGTCAATCTGCTTAGTTCTATAATGTTGAACATGATTATTAGATATATTTGTAGCACTAGTGTTATCACATAACATAGTGACAGAATTCTGATAAATACCATTGTTATTGAGCATTTGCTTTATCCAGAGTAGCTTAGTACAACAACTACCAATAGGAATATACTCAGCTTCTACAGTAGACAAGGATATGGAGTTTTGTTCTTACTCAACCATGCAATGAGATTGTTACTTATGTAGAAACATCTTATAGTAGTGCTTTTCTATCATCCATGTTTCCTGCCTAGTCAACATCAATGGATCTTGCAAGATGTGAATTTGACCAATTAGTATACCATAAACCAAAACTTGAAGTCCTATTTACATATCTAATGTTTCGCTTCATAGCAGCCAAGTGATATTCTTTTGATTTAGCTTAATATTGTGAACAAACAACAACACTGAAGGCTATGTCAAGAAGGCTTGCAGTCAAATATAGCAGATTACCTGTAATGCTCCTGTATAACCTAGGGTTGACGTCCTTGCCCTGCTCATCTCTACAGACCTTTAGGGATGTGGCCATAAGAGTCCTTACTGCCTTGGTGTTCTCTAGACCAAATTTTTTTACCAGATTCCTTACATACTTGGATTGTAGGATTAAGATTTCCGAGTCAACCCGTTTGATCCGCAAACCGAAAAAATAGTTAAGTTTACTAACTATACTTATTTCAAATTCGTTTTGTATAAGTGTAACAAACTCCTTGGATTTTAATTTAGATGTAGATCCAAATACAATGTCATCTACATAGATATGTACTACTATTAATCCTAATTTAAGATGTTTGATGAATAAAGTCTTGTAAGCTTCTCCTCTCTTTTATCCCTTCACAAGTAGAAACATTATCCCAATGCCTTTTTGAGTTTGAACACTTGGTTTGGAAGATATGGATCAATGAATCCTTTTGGTTGCTCAACACAGGCTTCTTCATTGAAGATTCTATTTAGAAAATCACTTTTGATATCCATCTGATAGAGTTTGAATCCCATCTAACAGGTCATAAATAGTAAGAGTCTGGTAGATTCAAGTCTGGACACAGCTACAAATGTTTCATTAAAGTCTACCTTTCAACTTGAGTGTATCCCTGTGTTACCAGTCATGCCTTATTTCTGGTATCCCAACTGATTTCTTTGATAAACTTCAAACCGATTGGATTCATTTTCTTCCATTTCCTTCAAAGCCCAAGCCCTCTTTGATGCTTGAATTCTTCTGTAACTAAGTACTCCACTTAGGCAGGTGGATCCAATGGTAAGTTGCTTGACTCTTTCTTCGGTATGATTTTGTTCATAAAGTAGCTCGACCAATTGATTTTCTTTCTTTACTAAGAGTTTGGTAAGAGCATCTTTTTCAGAAACAATTATAGCTCTTTCTTCTTCAATGAACTCCATCATGGCAATAAGTGTGATATTCTCCTTTTTCTCAGTTTCCAAATTCTTTTTTCAGGATAGTGCATTCTGAACATTTGTGACTTGGTCCGATAGTTTTGCCAGCCAGTAAGTTTGTACCTGCATGCAACAATTGTAGTGAGCTAGAATCAGACTATAGGTTGATAGTAAAAGAGTTTACTTGATTATTGTAAGTTTTGTCCTCCTCATTTTAGTTTGATTATCCATTCTCATCTTCACTCCATGTGATATTAATTGCTTTCTTGGAACAAGACTTTTTTAGTGTGTTAGAACTTTTAGATGCTATGTGTTCATGTCCTTCACATTCATGGCAATGTATATGACTTTGAGTTCTTTTCATAAATGTGGTAGATTTTACCTTGAATTATTGAAGAATTTCCTCTTCTATTGTGGTTGAGGTTTTGAATTTCTTCTTTTTTGAATTGTTCTTCAAGAATTTCTTAAATTGTTTGATGATGGCCATATTTCCACCAGTTTCACTTTACTCTTCCTCAAGCTCTTCAATATTTTTGGCTTTGAAGGAAATTTTAGATCCGTTTTCTTTCTTTCTTCTATGGAGATGCAACTCACAAGTCATCAGTGAACGCACTAGTTCTTCTACCTTTATGGTTTTAATATCTTTGCTTTCTTCTATGTCAGTTACTTTAGAGTGAAATCAATCAGGTAGAGATCTAAGGATCCTTTTTACTTTCTTGCTCTCGAGTGTTTCTTTCCTAAGTATATGCTTAATTGGTGATGTCATTGAGTTTGGCATAGAAGTCCTTGAATTATTCATCTTCTCCCATTGTCAATTATTCGAACTGTAAGGTGAGCATTTGAAATTTGGACGACTTCACAATAGAAGTTCCATAATGAGAAACTTGTAGTATATCCCAAGCTTCCTTATTCACTTTGCATGTAGAGATCAGATGAAATTGGTTAGAATCCACAAATGAATAAAAAGTAATTAAAGCTTTTGAATTTTAACTAGCATTATTAAAATCTATAGTAACCCACTCTTCAGCATTTTTCTCTATCTCTCTTCCTCATCTTCAGCTATAGTGGCTATTTCATATTCATACATGATAGCATGTCAAGCTTTTTCTCAAGGGATTTTTCTATAGGAGTAATTAGTCTCGTCTAGGACAATAGGTCTTTTTTTGTTAAAGGAGGGCGATACCTCTGAGATTTTATTAATATGCCTTCACTTGTGACGGAGGAATACCATAATTACACGAGGAAATAATGAAAAGGGTAAATGAGGAAGTACTACTTTTCTTACAAAGAAAATAAATGATAAGGATAAATGTACAGCTGTAAAAAATGAAGTATTACTTCCCTTACAATAAGAACTTATGCAAGTAAAGAGAAAAGCAAGAAATAAAAATAAAAAATCATACTTTAATGTTGGGCAGTCCATGTTTATCAATCTGTACAAGTACCTTAATATGTCATGGTAGGTCGGCTGCTTCATATATCTGATATCGCTGATGATCCCAACCCTCTATAGCAAGAGCATCTGTAACCAAATTTCCCTCTCTATAAATATGAGAAATTGTGTCTCTGTTGAATGATATGATATCTGTGATCTGTCTAAATATGTCCTGAATAGTCCATGGTCCTTTTTCTCTAATGATACAGTGAATAGCCACTATATAATTTGGCTCAATCCAAATGTTTGAAAGATCAAGTCCTCTAACTAGTAGAATCCCATCAAGAATAGCCCTGAGCTATGTCTTTAATATCAAGTACGGTTCATACGAAGCTGAAAAAGCCCTAATACAGTGTCCCCCATCTAGAACAATAGGTCTAAAGGGTACTCCGTTCATATCTAGGTTTTTTCTAGATCACACTTTTTAAAAGTAAACCCGCTTTGATACTATGTGTAAATTCTAAAACCTAGGAAAAAAAATTTAATTCACTGTTATAATTCTTGAAGATAGGTAGTCAAGACTTTCTACACTTAGATTCTTATAGTTCTGACTTGTACGTGTAGGATATAGTGTGTTCGTGTAGTCTTAATTGAATGCAAAAATTAATTGAAAAATTAAAATTAGAACACGAGATATAATGTGGTTAACCCAAAAAATAAACATCCACGGATCTCATGCCGTGTGTAAAATAATCTACTAATTAATTGATCGAATATACAATAGTATCCGATTTTCTAATTTTGCAAAATTAACAAAAACAAGATGAAGTTGAATAAATCGGTCCTTACTTTATCACCACTTCCCTATTGTACTCGACCGTAACCACTATTTAAATTAAAAATCACTATTCTTAACTTCATGCCAAGCAGCTTGATCAATTGATGGGATTAAACAATTATGCACAATTTTATTTTGTATTCTCCATGATAATTGAAGAAGACGATTGTCTTTGAAATTTCAATGAAGCATTATGTTCGTCCAATTGTATGAAGTCGGTAGCTCAATTTAGTTGAACACGGACGCTGGAAAAATAAATCTTTCAAATCTTGAATTTGAATTAATTAATGAATCATCACGTCTTGTGTGATTTCTTGAATTCGGCAGAGAGAGCAAGGATGGAAAAATGATTTAAAGCTTTTATTCCAATCTTGATTAATTACCTTATTTATAGTTAAAGCAATTATCAAAAGATAAGAATTATTTCTTACCCAAAACTCTGCAATAACAATAACCATAATGACAACCTTATCATAAAAGATGTCTTATCATAAAAGATAAACCAAAAGATATTCTAAATTTGTAGAAGTCTTAACAAACGAAAAAGATAATATTAATTTAACAAATCCTTGTATTTTCCTTTTAAACTAGTCTTAAAATATCTTGGAATAAAGTCTATTATGCATGAGTTGTATATTTATAACAAGAAATAAGATTCCGTTACATAAGAAAAACAATAAAATTCCCATCTCAAATATTATGGACCGATCTGCTTTGCCTTTCCAGTTAGTCGAGACTATCTATGTAGTTCGAAACTTCGGGATAGAGCACCAAGAAAGGTAGGAGTGGCATATGGGAGATGGACCAGCAGTAAATGACCAGGGGTCTAGTGCTTTTGTTTTGTGGGAATACCCACCTCGAGCATCAAGCAAATGAGAAATTTGGAGCAGGCCCACGAACGGACCGAGTTTACTGCTCCTTTTTGGTCATTTCTTGGGCTTTTTCTCATGGTTTTGATGAGTTATTTTTCAATGTATGACAATTAAAATTCAACAACTATATTAAGCTAGCCAATAAATAAAATTTGTAAAAATATGACAAATTTTCTCAACAATAATAAATACATATCTATTGTTTTTCTTGGTTTACATGTAGAAGACTACAGATTATCTCTCGAGCCCTCAGAACTTGTTCAGATGAGGATATTAAGAGGAATGCAAGTTCAGCAATGGACAAATTTGCAAGTAAGGAAGTTGGATACTTTCCATACAGATTTGCATAGCTTAAGAAGGTTTCCATACAATTGTCATTCAAGTCATTGGTTTCATTTCGAATCGGGTAAGGCAATTCGTTCAAAGGTGGACAACACCATTCTTTTGTGCAGTGTGGCCCTTTGCACTGGCATGTTATGAGCATGTAATTTAGTGTCTCCATATTTAGAGGACAATCTGCATTAGAAGTGGGCGAGGTCCGGTTCGATCCGGTTTTGAAGGGAACCAAACCAAACCGAGTACCAATGGGAATTTTAGAATTGGAACCATTGGTTCCATATCTAACTATCGAATCAAATTGAAATCGAACCAATCGGTTCCGATTATGTCCGGTCCGTTTCTTTACATTGAAAATGACAAAACAAAATGTTCACTAATAAAAAAAATCTAAAGATGTCACCAACGTGATACATTTAACAAAATATAGAAGAATCAAACATACTATACAAAGATTAAAAGAAAACTAAGTATACAACCAAATAATATAAGTTACTATTATCAAGCAATCATCAACTTATATAAATTGTATAGAACTCCAATGATTAAACAAACTTCCATTAAACAAAAAATTCCATTAAGTACCATGAAGTTACAAATTTTCACTAAAAATGCTTTCAAATTGTAAGTTTCTTCGTAAATAATGTAACATGGGTCTAGATTCGAAACAATAAGTTAAAAACTAAATGTCTGAATTCCATATTGCAAAAAAAAAATTAACAATCTACCATAACAAAATTGGACTTAAGAACTCTTCAGTCAATGTCTTCCCCCGAGTTATCTGCATCAATCCTTTTAAAGAGTCAGTCCATCCCCTTGCTTTGATTCTGTGTCACAAAAGTTAAAGTTAAAATATGAACAACATCCCAATTAAAAGAAGCATAAATAAAAACAAATATACAATCTAATAAGCTTGAAGGAAAAAAAAGATATTATATAATTACCAATTTCCATTTGAATCAATTCTTCATCAAACTCCGTCTCTTCAATATCCACTCTATATAGTCGGTCTTCCAAAAGTGTAGAACGTAACCAGTTTTGTGTACAAATTAAAACCTCAACCATTTTCAATAAAAACCATCTTCCTCTGCCATACGATCAAATGCTTTCTCAAACTTAATCGCATTATCCAACATCAAGTATGTTGCATTCCACCTAGTAGGTACATCTCACATAGCCAATTTTTTGTATCCAATTTTCTCCCTTTCTACACCAATCTTGAATTTTGCTACTCTCGAAGGGGATGATCGAGAATATTTCGCAGCATTCCTAATACTTGCAATTGCCACATTAAACTCTTTCAACCTATCATTTACTATTAATTTCACTATATGTGCACAACACCTTACGTGCATAAAATAACCACCTAAAACAATCCCATCAACCTTCCAATTCTTTAATACCTTTCTTCGATAGACAATAGCCCATCATTGCACTTGCATTATCAGTAGTAATTGTGGACACATGCTCCATTCGAATCAAGCAAATACTTTTCAATAAGTTTTCCAATTGTTTTCCTTTATGGTTTGGAACCATAAAAAAAATCAATATCCTCTTATGCAACATCCAATTTTTGTTAATAAAATGGGCCTTGATAAGTGATAACCATGTAACTAATATATTGTATTGATGTCCAACAATGTGTTGTAAGGAACACCTTTGCTTATTAGAAATAAGTTTACTTTTTAATATTTCCTACTCCTCACTGTAAAGTTTCAATATATCCCTCGTAACTGTTCTACGAGATGGAATATCAAACATAGAGCAAGCATATCCCATGAACAAACCTAAATGGCAATTCATCCACATTAATCATTTTCACCATTGCCCTCCTACATGCTTCTTTGTTAAACACCACATCAGTAATATTGGCAATGCTGCCGTCACCACCATCATTGTCATTTAATTGTCTTGCTAGTACCTTTTGTCTTTCATCCATTTTGATACTCTTATATTCTTGGCAATTTTTAAAGTGTTTCCACAAGCAAGAAGTACCAGCCTTTTTGGAATTACAAGCATAAGACTTTCCACAGTAATTACACTTTGCCTTTTTTCCCCTTGTAACTTAGTAAAATGTGACCCCCAATGAAATTACTACCACGATGAAGAGGAGGTCCAAAGCCAAATGACATATTACCTAATATAACGTAAGGGAGAAATCTCCCCAGGAAAGGAAAGTTGGGGTTGATACATCCATCAACTATGCCACTAACTAACCTACTGAGATCCTATACAACTTTTCTCCAAACTACAAGCCGGAGGACATGCCCAAGAGGTAAATAAGTGTCTTTGACAAGTTGATCCCAGGGCTACCTAGATATAGGTAGGCTCAACCTCCCCAAGCACCAAGAAATAGGCAGTAGGAACTTTCTCGATTTGAAAGACATGAGTTGGGTTATAACGTAGTGCCTCAGAATCCTCCCCTAGAAATAGGCGCGAGAAGAGAGCGGAACAGACAATGAATCAAGTAGGACCTTCCCAACCACCTCCAGAAACTCAGGTTAGGGAAGATGAAGATTCAGATGGTCCATAAAGGTCCTGCGATCTTGATGATGATGACAACTTACAATTTTCACAAGAGATTAGGAATGCTCCTATACTAAACCACTTCACGCTTCCTAAGATTCCCAAATATGATGGAAGAGGCGACCTTGCGAAGTATCTCAATGGCTTCAAGACTCACATAAGTTTGAGAGGAGCCACCCTTGCCATGAAGTGTAGAGCATTCCACCTAACCTTAAGTGGGACAGCTGAAGTATGGTACACCAAACTTCTGGAAGGAAGCATCCGAATTTGACCAGACTTCAAGAAGACTTTCCTCTAGCGCTTTGCAACCAATAAAGAGGGTAAAAGGTCGATACAGTGCTTACAGGACATGAGACAGCAACATGGCGAGTTATTAAAAGCTTTCTGTCTCGTTTTATTGATGAGATGACTTATTGTGTACAAGTTACATATAGGAAAGCATTGATAGCCTAAGGGGAGGGCTAGACATGAACTCTCTCTTCTAGAAAGATGTACAAAACAAAGACCCTACCAGTTATGATACCTTACTAGAAATGATCATAGAAATAGGGCAAACCAATGACTCCCACCTCCTCAAAGGCAAATAGGAAAAGGCCTAACTTCACATTTGATGGATCAATAAGTTGGGCAGATAATTTCCTTAACCTAGGACAGGCATTGGCTACTGCAACTTTAAGTATATTGCCTACTTTGGCTTATGAGAAAGTGAATCCTGGTACTGAAACGTACCAATGCAGACCTCACGGACGATTCTTCCAGCAGGGAGAGGTAGGGGACGAGGCACTGAACCTAGAAATAGGGACGAAGTGCCTCTCTATTCTACATACCACCACTCTTATAGCCACAACATTGCTCAGAACAATAATTAGTAGAGAAATAGGTGCTTCCAAAAAGATGCTCTTCCTAGGTAGAACCAACAGCCCAGGAATGATGAGCCAAAGGCACCCCAATAGAGACAATATCTCTCAAATGAGAGACAATGATGGGGAGAGACCTAAGGACGGTCAAAGGCAAAGAAGAAGTCCCCCAACTAATACTAACCGTGAACCTAATAAAGAAATTGACACAATTTGGAGGCTTGTATGTTGGAGAAGAATTCAGAAACTTTCAAAGAAATTATGCAAGGAAAGCAATGGACCTCTCCATCGAGAGCTTCGTAGTAAATGACAACCGATCCTCCACTGAGAGAAGGGCTCAACCCATTACCTTCTCCCAAGATGACTCAGTTGGTATTCACATTATGACACCTTGGTGGTGAGGCCTATTATAGCCCGCAATGGCCTAAGAGGATGCTAGTGGATAATAGAAGCTCTGTCAACATCATCTTTGGAGCCACATTTGATAAAATGGAAGTTGACCATGATCTAACCCCAATGAATTCATCCCTGTATGGCTTAAGTGGCGATAGAATCATCTCAAGGGGTAAAATCTCTCTAGCAATAGAGATGGGAACATCGTCCTAATCTGTTCATCATTTTATGGAATTTTTGGTGGTGGACAATTGCTTTGCCGACTACAAAGTGATTAGAAGGCTGGCATTGAAAGAATTAATTGTTGTAATGTCCATTCACTATTTATGTATGAAATTCCTAACGAAAAATGGCCGTGACGGTTTAAGATGACTAGAGGAGTGCAAGGGAATGCTATTCAAATTCCCCTTAGGAAAGTAGAACCCAGAAGTGTCAATGTAATCCCGACAGACGTTGAAATGGATGACATCCCTGAACAAGGGAAAAACCTTGAATAAAGGGAAGACGTCGAAATGATGGAAGCCTCTGAAGAAGAGGCGGTCCTTGGAGTCATAAATACCTCTGAAGAAGAAGTTGTCCTAGAAATGCAAGTGTCCCCTGAAAAGGGAAGACTTGCTAAAGAAGCAGCTAATTTGGAAGAATTGGACTTTCAATCGTCGATCGTGAACCTCAAACAACCCCAATAGAGGAATTGGAGAGTTTCAAAGTTGATCACCAAGCTGGAAAAACTTCTTGCACCAAAACTTAGACGTCTTCGCTTGGAAGCATAAAGACATGGTTGGCATTGATCCAAAAATTATTTGCCACCACTTAAAAATCGATCCAAAGGCTATAACTCACATACAAAAAAATAATATCCATCAATCCAGAGAGATATGAAGCCTTAAAGGATGAAGTAAAGAAGTTGATCGACAATCATTTTATCTGGGAATCAATGTATCCTAAGTCGGTTTCCAATAAAAAAATACAATGGCAAGTGGAAAGTGTGTGTGGATTTCTCAAACCTAAATCAAAATTGACCCAATGACAGTTTTTTGCTCCCTCGAATAGATCAACTAGTGGATTCAAAAGCAGGACACAAACTATTTAGCTTTATGGATGATGCCTACTCCAGGTGCAATTAGATTCCAATGTTCCCTACTGACGAAGAATATATGTCCTTTATAACGAACAAGGGTCTTTATTGCTACAAGGTCATGTCCTTTGGGTTGAAAAATGTAGGGGCCACTTATTATAGACTTGTCAACAAGATGTTCGCTGAACTTATTGGAAAGAAAATGGAAGTATATATGGATGACATGCTGGTGAAAGTTTGAAGATGGAGGACCATGTTAACCACCTTAGTAAAACTTTCCAAATATTTCAAAGGTATAGGATGAGGCTTAACCCCCTGAAATACGCCTTCGAAGTTGCCTCCAGAAAGTTTATAGGCTACATGGTCAATGAAAGAGACAAGCCAATATGGAGAAGATCAAAGCCTTGACTGAAATAAGGTAGCTTCAGAAACCTAAGGAGGTGTAGAGCCTCACTGGGCATATAACCGCATTGAACCTCTTCGTCTCGAAGGCAATAGAATAAATGCCTACCATTGTTCAAGGTTCTGAAGGGAGAAAATAAGTTTCAGTGGACCGACGAATGTGAGGTAGCCCTGAAAGAGTTGGAGAAGCACTTGGGACAGGCTCTCCTACTCTCCAAACCCAAGGCTGACGAACCGTTACATCTATACCTAGCAATAACCCCCAACGTAATCAATTTGGTTTTCGTAAGAGAGAAAGGTGGTCACCAGCTAGCTGCTCGTTTATTATGTAAGCAAAGTATTTTTAGCAGTAGAGACTCGCTATCCAGATATGGAGAAGCTAGCACTTCTTTGTGACAACTTCCCAACATTTGAGGCCATATTTCCAGACCCCACACCATACATGTGCTGACTAACTTCTTTCTCAAGCAAGCGTGGCAAAAGCCCAATGCTTCGGGAAGATTACTAAAATGGGCTGTGGAATTTAATGAATTTGATATTGTGTTCAAACCGAATGCCGCTGTTAAAGGACAGGTCTTAGCAGATTTTGTGGCAGAGTTCACGCATGTTCAAGAAATGGAAGATGATATGAAACCCACAAAACCCCCCACTTGGAACCTTTTTGTTGATGGCTCATCAAGAGATATTGGATCTGGAGCTAGAGTGGTCCTGGTTTACCTAGAAGGACCTAAACTTAATTGTGCTATGAGGTTCTTCTTCAAGGAGACTGGTGATCAGTAGTAACTCCTAGCGGTAGTTAGTCAGGTTCACTATAATTTCTCGGCTAGAGATAAGTCCATGGTTGCTTATCTGACATTGGTTATGAAGCTTATTTTAAATTTTGAAAAGTTTGAGCTGGTACAAATCCCATGTTCTGAGAATGCTCATGCTGACGCTCTTTCAAAATTGGCCAGCAGTAAAGATTCCAAATTGCTTACTGCGGTGCCCATAGAACACCTTCCCAGACCCTCTACCATTTACATGTGAAGATGTAATTTGGGTTGAAGATACTCTGCTATAGATGAAGCTAATAATAGAGTTCCTCAGGGACCAAGTATTACCCTCTGAAAAAGAGGAAGCACAGAAGCTCAGAAGATGAGCCGCTCATTTCGTTTTTCAAGATGATGTGCTATATAAACGAGGTTTCTCTTTGCCTTTATGACAATGCACATGGGGATAGCAAGCCAACTGTGTGATTTGAGAAATTCATGAAAGGGTATGTGGCAACCACTTGGGAGGATGATCTTTAGAACAAAAGGTNTCTTTAGAACAAAAGGTGTTAAGACAAGGATATTATTAGCCCACCTTGAAAAATGATGCGCAATAGTTTGTAAAGAGATGAGATAAATGTCAATACTTCGCGACCATTCAGAGGCAGGCTTCTCAGGAATTAAGTGCTGTTTTTAGCCCTGACCATTTGCCAAATGGGGAATTGACCTTATAGGCCCCCTATCAGAAGGGAAGGGCAATTTCAACTTCGTGATTGTTGCCAGTATTACTTCACCAAGTTGGTAGAAGCCGAACCCCTTTCTAAGATCACTGAGAGCAGATACTTCTAAATTCCTATGGAAAAACATCATTTACATGTTCAAAATTCCCAATTCAATTGTCTCGGATAGTGGATGAAAATTTGACAACAACAAGGTCTGAAATATATGTGAGGAGGTGGGCATCAGGAAACATTTCTCTTCCCCACATCACCCTCGGGCTAATGGACAAGTGGAACCTATTAACAAGACTATCAAATATACGCTGAAGAGAAATTTTAACGCTTTTAAAGGGGCTTGGGTCGACAAACTACCTCAAGTTCTATGGGTCATCCGAACTACAAGTAGAACAGCAAGATAAGAAACTCCTTTCTCTATGGCTTATGGAGCCCAGGCTATGAGCCCAGTTGAAGTGGGTTTGCCATCTCCTCATCGCATTCATTTCAATAAAATGTCTAATGACGAGTTGAGAAGATGCGAACTAGACCTCCTTGAAGAACAAATGGATGATTCTCAAGCAAAGCTGGTTATCTACCAATAGAAAATGACTAGGTACTTCAATTCTAAAGTTAAGAAGAAGGTAGTTCGCTTTAATGAATTACTGTTTCAGAGGGTATCCTTATCTTCTAAAGAGCATGGGGTAGGAACACTTGGCCCCAACTGGGAAGGCCCATATTGTATTAAAGAAAAGGTTCGGCCCGTGACTTATAAAATTGAAAATATGGATGGAAATGTACAGTCTCATCCATGGGACTTGAAGCTTTTGAGGAAATATTACAAGTAAGAATGTAAATATACATTTTAGTATAATTCTCAATTCAATGAAATTGAATTTTGTTGAAGTGTTTAAAAAAATAATAAATAAATAATACCTCCTATTGACAAAATACAAAGGAGAAGCATTTTCACAGATGAACCGTCCCTATACAAAGAAGCATGGGCACTTCGACGAAGAGTTAGATCCCAAAAGGAACCACCTCCTTACTTACGAAGTGGATAGCACATGTCCTTAACAACAAAACTTGTTAAGAAAAATTCAGCAGCTGAGGAAAATAGTTAATTCTATTCAGTTAAAATTGTTCTTAATCTTGTTAAATTAGCAAAAAAGTAAACGAAATGCTACTTCCAATTCATAGAAGTCAAATGAGAAGCCTCTGTATAGATGAATCATCCCTATGTAGAGAAGCGTCGACACTTCAACAAAGAGTTGGGTCCCAAAAGGGACCACTTGTGCAAAATAATCAAGTCTTATGACATTGGGAGCCACATCTTCATTAGCTTCTTCAGTTGGATTATCCTCAATTTCAATCATGTGGGTACCCTCTGCTGGAGTTTGAGGCTCTTGTTCTCTCTCTTCCGAAAATTCTGACCTCAACTCAGTTGTATTGAAGGATTGGGAGTTGACTTCAGTCTACTCTACCGTCTTGGTATATACATACCTCCGCCAGTATTTCGTGAAGCTTTAGTATGCCTCTGTTAGGTGAAAATTAGCAATATAATGATTTACATCATCTTCACTGGCCGATTGATCCACCTGCCTCACCATCTCAACCTTCTCTGTCAAGCCAGTAACTTACTGTTCAGCTCCACCACTTGCTGCTTCAAGGTAGCATTCTTCTTATTTGTCTTCTCTAAGGCCTCAACAATTAGCTTCTGGTGGGTGTTTGAAGTCTCCATCCACTTCATCACGAAAGCCACTTCGGTTTGGGACAAGTGGACTTCTTTTTTCAGATTTTCAATCTCCGTCATTATCGAAGCGAGCTTCACAGTCTCTTCAGCATGCTGTCTCTTTATTACCTCAGCTTTGGCTTTATTGGCTGCCTTCTTAGCCTGAAAGGCTTTATTCACAAATTCTCTATTTTTACTTTGAAGGTTTTTAAAGAGGGCTTTAGCCACTATGGCCACCCGAAGGCCCTCCTTGTTTGACTAACCGTGGTGGCAAAGAGGTCCACCATATCACTTGTCCCCATGAAGCTTTGCCACCTATCCATCCTGTATTTTTGAAATGTGGTTGGGCAGTCTAAACCTCTGGATGAAGCATGGTAAGAACTTTTGGAGCTAGTTTATCACTCCACTAGGAGACTACAAGTTTCTAGAGGGTTGAATAAGAGGCTGCGACCGGCTTGTAGATTTGGCCCTCTTCGACGACCTCTGCCCTGAAGGTTCTACAGCAGTTGGCCTCTTCCAACCCCTATTCGTTGTAGCTATAGCAGTTGCCATAAGTTTTTCCCTAGTGGGGGCTTCGAAGTGTAGGGGTAGGGTAGCCATTGATCCACCTACTCCAATGGTGGAGAAGCGTTGTTTTTTTCTTGGGGACCTCCTCCATTATTTTTCCCCTTATCTTTCAAGGGAGGTCACCCTTCTCCCTCTGGCTACCAGCCTCTCGGCTAACTTTCTCCACTTGGTCTCTCACTTGTTTTGCTGTAACAGATAAGGGCTTCATCCCTTTCCTCCCAGTAGTAAAGGTGACAACAAGAACTGTGGCTATGTCAAGAGTGAGATGCATCATCTTCTCCATGTTTTCTACAAAAGTAAGGAATAAGGTCAGCAATCATTCATGCAAAACTACAAAGAATGTTGAAAATTGGCATTACCTATCGGGCCATCAAGTGGAATTCTTCAAAGAACCATTTGGAAGTAATTAAACGGTGAAATTCACGCAATGATGAGGGTATTGGTATATGTCCTTAACTATCTCTCACTCACTTCGGCTGAACTAAAAACGTTCTACCAACCCTGCAAGGCATCTAAAAAAGTTAAGAATGGAATCATGATTAAGTAATAACAAATACAAATACATCACTCACGAGCTTTTGAGTAGGAGGTCGAAACTATCACATGGGGAACTGTGTCACCTTACAATCTTGATGTTTCTCCCTCACCTAGAACTACGTCTCCTTCCATCCTTTGATGGATGAGGAAAGGTATAAGACAAATGAATAATGCAACCCCCACGGACATAAAGAGTACCACCCTTTGGAATTCCATTTTCCTAAAACCCGGGGCTAAAAAATATAAGACAAATGAATAATGCAACCCCCACGGACATAAAGAGTACCACCCTTTGGAATTCCATTTTCCTAAAACCCAGGGCTCAAAAATGGTTTGGAAGATATGAATGGGCATATCCTCTCCAAGAGAGGTCTCATTCTAGAAGAAATAGGTTCCCACTAACTGGGGCATGCGAAGCCTTGCCTTAAGAAGGAGCTCACTGATAGTGATGTACCTCTACCTCGGAAACCAGGCTCGCTCATTAGGAAAGGGAAGAAGAAGTTCAATGTTATACGAAATACGATATTTTTCCCTTAAATTTGCTAATTGGGATGCGTTTACAGTTGAAGAAATTTTAGCTTGCCCTAAGCCACCTCTTCATTTTGCCTACCCTCTCTTGAAAGCAGAGTACTCTGTCCGGCCTAATAGCATGAACCAGGTATGTTGTATTTGTTATTGACACCCCCATCTCAGTAGCCATTTGGTTGAGATCTACACCCCCTAGTAGAATGTGAAGATGCCATCAAGTGTTTGAGTTCAAAGTGTTAAAATATTTACTAAATGCCCAAAGGACGGTGGAGAACAGTCATTGAAAATTAGGAAAGCAAAAGAAGTAGAAGAAAAGAGATTGGGAGATTCGAAAATGAGATTGTTGATTACGTAAATGGCAAAGTTATTTTTTCCCCAAACTATTTCCTTTTATAGGTAGGAGCTCTTAATCCCAGCCGTCAATGTCGATCCGAGTCATCCAACCATTCATTTCAAATTTCAATTTCAGCCACTCAGTATGTCGGACTCTTCGTCTTCTATGGTCCAAATCAGCCCGTCTACGTCACGCTCTCTAATGCATCTCAATTTTGTAGGACACATATATAATAGTTATCATTGCGCATTAAATGAAGTTGCGGTTGCGTGTAGAAGATGAATCGCTTCTGCTATCTTTTCTTAAAAATGTATGAAACAACAAGTCATTTGGGCGCAATAATTGATTACGCCTCATCTTCCCAACATTTCAAAATACTTGATTCACTATAAATAATGAGTTACAGCCTCGGCAAGTAACAGAGACACATCATCCCAACCGCTTCAGGTAAGACTTCAGAAATACAAGCAACTTCAGAGAGTACAGCCTCAGACAAATTTGTACTACCGACGCTCCTCCAATTTATTCCTGAAATTTATAGGATAACCAGGTACACAACTTCAGACAATACGGATAGGTAATTCATGTAGATCAGCTACTTTCAAATTCTAACTATAATATAAATATTTATACTTAGACTTGGGAGACTATTGTTGTGGTGTGTAAAAACCACCCCTAACAAAAATTTTCATACAAGTCCATGTATTATATAAATAATCATGCTTAGACATGGGGGACTATTGTTTACCTCAACACCGAGACTACAGTTAAAGTACCACGTCGTGGAAAGAAAAGTCAACAGAAACCCAATTGGTCAAATACAAAGAACTCAATCAAATGTTGAAACTCATGTGCCGAAGCACTGTCTAAATAGTTGAAGTTGTTCAACCAAAGCGTTACATAAGAAATCAAAGAAGAAGCCAAAGCTCTTCACACATAAAACCACCAATACAAACCTCTCTCCGACTGAAGCCTTTAGTTCATCCGAAGTCCCTAAAGCTAAAGCTCTCTCTTACAAGATTTGCAAACAATCTTTAAGAATGATTGATGTAACGTTTGTAATGAGAAATGTTAGATATGTTAAACTAATGTATAGGGCGGATGACCTATTGTCAATGTATTTTATATATGAAGGACTTAGTGATGTGACGCTTCAGTCAATGAGATGAGGCCACGTGGTTCTGATCCAACAGACATCACGTTGGCTAGAATCCTATAAATAGGTTGTCTTTGTAAATTGTAAGGATTTTGGATGGTTATTTGGATACTGATTCTAAATTAAAAGGAAAATACTCTCAAGAGACCTTTTTGCTTGTTCTATATTTATCAATTTGATTTTAAGTTATTGACGCTTTGTACCAGATTGTTTGTTAGTGCAATCATTCTAGTCACTACTGTCAGTGCTTGAACACTTTTGTTTGGTGCCGTAAAGCATATCCCGCATTCACATGTTATCATTCTCTCATCGGTATTCTGATCAAAATGCTCTAAAATTTACCCAGGTTGGTATGAGTGAGCCCGACATCTATTGTCCACCTTGGCATTATGTTTTTCAAGGTCAACAAAAGTCCTAAAAGATTAGGTCTTATATTTTACCAAAAAATAAAAACCTGTGAAAACCGTCAGTTCTCATACTAAAATCAGGAACTGAACCAGAACTGGTCGGTTCTCGATAATATGTCCCAAAACCAAATTGTTTTTAAGAAGATCCGGAGCCAAACCGACATGTTCTAATTGGTTATGAGAAAAATGCCCTATCCTAATATGCACTTAGAGAGGATTTGTATCATTCGCATCAATATCATGAATTTCTGATATCCATATTATGCAAGGTAATATTGCTTATCGTGTAATGCAAATTTTCCTATTAAAATGACATTTATCATGCAAAATGAGAGTGATGGAGATCCTATTATATATATTCTATAAATACTTTCCAGTTTTGATACTTATTTTAGAAAATAATTAGGTTTCTAGTTTTCTAGTATTTTATATTATTTCTCTAGTTATTTTTTGACTTTAATTAGTCTACTTAAAATACGATATAAAAAGAGTTTATGTATTTTCATTGAAATAGTTAGGCTTGATTATTAAATAAAATCATATT